>JAODAL010012396.1:0-95620 GCA_025379985.1 Phyllomedusa bahiana
CAAAGATACAATGTTCTTGTATATATGAGTGGGCCCCATCGCAGCTGATATGTCTGCTATGTATATATAACACATGTAATTCTAAGAAGAAGGTGTGAGAGTGCAAAAATGTTCCTTTAGTGTATTTTGTGATAGAAGCATATTTTCAGAATCTTCTTATACCTTTACAGAAGTTTGATGTCCAGTTATTACCTGGTATTATCACCATTTTGAAGTTTTAAAGGTGTTATCCCCTTTATATGTTTTTATTTATAACTTATATATTGGGAAATTAGACAAGTAAGGGCATGTTCAAACGGCCTATTTGGATGAGGTTTTGGACAAGGTTTTCGGAGCGTTTCCTCGCTTGAAACACGCTTCTTCAGAAGAGGTTTTAGGGCTTGTTCACACAGAGTTTTGCCTCCGTATTAGATCCCTTAGAGGCGTTTCTCTGCAAGGTTTTGGATGAGGTTTTCGACGAGGTTTTCACCCTTACAAATTAATAACCAGGACAAAAAACGCGGCCAAAACCGCTCCGAAAACACGCCCAAACCACGTCGAAAACCATGCCAAAAACCGTTCCTAAAACACGCTTCAAGAATTGACATGAAACTTCTTTTTCAGTGCTTCCAAAGAAGCACAACTACAACGAGGTTTTACATAGGAATCAATTCAATGAACTGGGGGCGTTTTGGAAGCATTTTGGACGAGGTTTTGGGCAAGGAAACGCTCCAAAAACCTCGTCCAAAACCTCGTCCAAATAAGCCATGTGAACAAGCCCTAATTATTCCACCATTATTCCTGTTTAGTTATCCTATAGATGTCATGTAATCTTGGTTCTAACTGAATGCCAGGAGGTCACACAGTGTATGTGTAGGTGTTTCATCCATAAAGTCATTACTATGGATATGAACAGGGCTGGGACTAGATATTCTGGTGCTCTAGGCAGATAAGGCATGTAGCCCCCCACAACCCTCCCCTCCCAATGTAAAATTCAGCTCACTCCATACCCCTTTCTGCCTGGGATAAAGAGGAGCCCTAGGCAGTCACCTACCCTCGCTTACCCTGGATAGGAATGTGGGCTATACCATTTTTATGTTATGATATGGTCCTACTGCAATGGTATCAAAGAGGTACCGCAGTAGAATTTTTAATGCATGTATATTAAAAAAATTTGTGCTTTTCTATTATACATCTAATACAAATGTAAAGTGTAAATCAGTAAGTCCTACCCAGTATTTTAAGTAGAAAATTATACAAAATACCAGTCTTCAATTTGTTTATTGGGGTGGTAACTTTAGTTGTTAAAGAACTACATAAGCCACTTGAAAAATATAAGTATGACATTAAATTAGAGGTTACGCACAATCTTACATTTTCTTTTGCATAATTCTACCTATATTGTTTCACAACAGTTGACCTGTGCATCAAATATATTTGTCCCAAAAGAGCATTTGTTTTTTGGACATGTTTTGTGTATTTATACATTTGCTTTATATATAAGTATTTATTGGTATTGACACTATTGAAGTCTTTGTATACTTAGCATGTGTGTGTGCAAGTCTCAAGTGCATGCAGTTGCAGGTCAACTGCAAATGACGCATTGATAAGTCCATGTATGGAAGAGTAGAAACTGATCAGGCATTGGACTGTTATACTTGTCAATGCAAGCTTAGGCTTCAGGTTAACAAGCACCTTTATACCATTCAAAAATTCCCCAATGTAAAGCAACGATATGTTGCCTATGTGAGTATGAGCATTGATATTGATATATCATGTCCATGATCTACCTTCACATCACTCATGTACCTATTATTTGTTTTGACCAAAATAAATTTAGAATAAGTTGGGCAAATTATCACAAGTATAATTAAAAAAAATATCAGAGATGCTTGTTTAATGAAAGCATTGAAAGCATTGAACTTATTATTGATGGTGTTACTATATACTGTATATAAGACGTACTTTATACCTTGTATGTACAGATGGAACAGATCACTTTAGACAAAAAGTAACTAAGAATTGTTATTTTGGAACAAACCAGCAACTCCAATATGCATTTAGGTTTATTTATGGTTCCTTCTCACTTAAAGGGAAACTAAGTCTAATGATTATTTATTTTCTTTTAGGTTTTTTTAATAATTTAAAACTTGTTACAGCATTATTCAAGAAAACCAAAAGATGCATTGATTCCTGACCAAAAGTTTTACCTAATTGAGATCCCACAATGGATATATTTCAGGGTTCTATTCTCTACACAGTTTGTCTTAATGTAGTGGTATCATGATTCACCACATTATCTTAAAGGGGTTGTGTGGAAGTTTCAAAAGCTGGTTGGTCCTCTAGGGTATGGTTAGAGATATAAAAAAAATATATACTCACCTCCGTGATGCTCTTGTTCCATCCCGGTGGTCGTCCTGTACATCCCAGCTGCACAGTGAACACCCATCATTCACCTGCTATATGCAGCCAATCACAAGCCAGAATGGTCACGAGCACATGATGTTGTGGACTGTGATTGGCTGCACACAGCACAAGAACAGTGGATGTTCATTCTGCAGCCAGGATATAGGATTCGGCCACCGAGATGGAACAGGAGCGTCACAGTAGTGAGTTTACTTCTTTTTTCTATTTCTAATCATACCTCAGTGGACCAACAAGCTTTTTTTATGTCCAGGACAACCCCTTTAATGAACAAAAACTTCCTGTACTGACTCCAAAAAAGGTCATCTTTTTTACTACACATAAGAGTGTGATTCATGATGCCATTCAATGGAGGAGCTTATGTGTCATCCATGCCAGACTAGGGTTCTCTGGACCCACCAAAGGAAATTGTTCTGAGAACACTCCATCTATTGGCTCAGAACATATACATGTCCACTTTATTGTTATCATTACACATGCAGTGCATTGTATAAATAAGGTCAAGTAGATCAATTGGGTATCAACTAATAAAAAATAAAACCTAGAGGCAAATGATTGTTTTTAAAGTGACCGTTTAACAAAGTTAACTTCTATTGGACCTTAATTGTGTCATAGCTTAGTCTTACCAGAAGTTCCCTTAGTTTTATAATGAGCACTGTGTTATGCTAAGAAGGAAGGGAGAAATTCCAAAATCTACAATAATGGGAAATACCAGAATATAAAATAACTATACTCTGAGATTGCCACTTATTATTAAGTCTATAGGACCAGAAAACTCTTAAAATGTTAAAAACTGAATTTTTTTTTTTAAATAGAATAAACCATTTATCATGGTCATGTCATTTTGACTTAAAGTTTCAAAAACTAATAATTTACTAAGAGTATAGAGAAAATATTGGTTGTGGATATTCACTACCTGTTTGTAAACAAAATTTACAGCATTGTAAATAATGATTCTGTTTATAGGAAATTGGTTTAAAAAATCAGTACTGGAAAAAGTGCTACATTATTTTTTGAAAAAATATTATAGTTACGGTTAGCTTAACTCAAATGAATTAGTGCCTATACTTAAAATTCTCATCATAGTGTCTTATGTAGAAAAGAGAGGATCCCATGGAAACATCAAAATAAGTGACCCATAATGGTACCACACTTTTACCACCAAAGACACAAGGGTCGGTTTTTTTGTATCCAATTTCACAACCCTTTCCATGTCTTTTGGATCTTTTGCAATTGCAGTTTCTCCAGAGATAGTGTATGTTCACACAGCGCATTTTAGCATGTATTTTGGCGTCTATTTCATGTCGAAATATGTGCCAAAATACGACCATAACAATGTCGTAAACACTTCTCATAGACTGCCATGTAAAATACGCAGTCATTCGCAAGATGCATATTTTACGCTGGTATTATTTAGCGTGCCTGAAAAGAATTGACATGTATATTATTTCAGGTGTATATGCATCTTAAAAAAATAAAGTTTGGGAATCAAAAATCGGCCTCGGGCACTATTGCATACGTGGTACGTGCTAACGACGCAATGAACGTGGTACGTGCCGCAAATACAGTGTGTGAACATATCTATAGAGTTCTGCTAAACCAAGTAGTCAAGGGGAAAGGACCAATTAACCACCTATCCAAATTCCCCTCAGCAGTCCACTGGTCTGCCTCTATTGGGTATAAGCTCTAATCTAATCTTTCTACAGAATTAAATTTTAAGATAACAGGGTATAACTTTTGAAGTAACAAAATGACCTTTTCTAGCTATTTTCAAAAATAGCCATTCATAATGTTAAAATGAAATATTGAAAATTTACATATGATGTTTGATATTAAATTCTGTCTTTGCTGATCAAGCATTATTTTTAAACCTAAATAGTTGTTAAGAAAGCCAGTACAAAAATAAGTGGTCAGAAAATAATTTGCATGCAAAAACATTTCGTAAACTATTCATCTGTCTTTCATGTATTGCTATAAGTTGTTAACATTTTCCAGCATTTTGACTCAGGTCATCACGTTACATATAATAGCCTACTAAGATAACTGTACTGTGACATTTTTTTACATACATAATAGCATTGGAAGCAATATGATAATTTGGACTAATCACATTAGGTTAAATGGGTTTGATGTTGCTGCGCTACCAAGGTTTTAGCTTTGTTCATGATTTCACTGATATGTTACCAGCACTTCTGTCACAGCTCATACAAAATGTTTCAGTTCCATGTTATTTATTGGCAATAACATGTTGCACAATATACACTATATACTGTTAAAAAATGAAGGTGAAGTCAGTTATGCTGGAAAGTCTAGTATAGCTTATAACATTACCACATTCTGTTTGAGTAGAACATGAATTACACATGTTCTAACAGAGTAAAAGGAACATGTTATTAGGACAGGCTCCTTTTTAAAGGGAATCTGTCATCAAAAATGACTTATTGTTTAACTCACATTTTTATGTTCAACACATTTTTTAAGAATTTTTGGCTATTTTTTTTTAAATTTTCCATATAACTTTCAATTTTTTTTTAAATAATGCAGTTTTCACTTTGGCCACTAGGCCTAATAATCGTCTGATACTTCCTGTTCTGTACAGAAAGTTTCTCGGTTGTCTGCTCATTATCAGCACAGAGAGGATCAAACTGAAAGGAGACACCAGTGTGAATAGATAACACAAGATCCACCAGACACAAGAGGTGATAGTCACAGCTCACCCTTTCACCTCCCTGCAAGCTGATTTCTTCCCAGGTCACAGAGCATGACTAGAAAACTCTCCTATTGAAGTGAATGGGACTGAGTCAGTCTTACATTACTATGATGAAAATAGGGAGCAGAACATGCTTGTTCTTGACATTCATGGGGCATTTTGTGATGATAATTTAGAAGAGTTCCAATATATTATTTAGTAAAATAATTTATTGGTACAATTATTTCATATATTGGTAAAATTATTTACTAGAATAATAGATTTTTTATGAGATGTATTATGAGTGCAGAAAGGTCTAACAGGATCAAAACTTTCCATACATTAATGTTTACAGTAATACAGTTATTTCCTGTTGTCCCCAGACAACTGTTACTTGAGCCAGCTATAATACGTGTCTTTGGGATCTCGGTTAATCTATGTAATCCATTAATACATTGATTTTAATGTCATGAGAGTGTTAAAATATAACCTTCTAATACTGGTTACAAATACTGTTCTGTAAAACAGTATATTTTTGTTGCATTCAATTCCTGCCTTTACTGTATATAGTTGATATTTTGTTAATTGTTCTTGGTGAAGCCAGTCTATAAATATGCAATGGACTAAATGTTGAATTTGCATTATGCCGTCTGCTTTTGCACAGTGATAACAAGCAGTTTATGATATCTTGATTGTTACTCAAAAGGATGTGTTTTTTGAAAATTTTTTGTTTTTTATAAACTTCAAAAAATATTTTTTTTATGTAACTTTGTGTTAATCGTAGGTTGAATGAAACAGATTTCAACAAAAATAATATATGAAAAACAAACTCCCGGGCTCCCCTGTGCGCTTGCGCGGCTTTTTAATTCCCAGCCAATCATCCTAAGAAAATAGAAGCAAAAAATGCAAAGATAGCTGGCACTCAACCCCAAGGGTTTGGGAAAATAAAAAAACGCGCAAAATTTTTATAAACAAGTAAAATATGACCCAAAAGTACAAAAAAGCAAAAAAGCCAGAGAATCACTGACGGCTTCAATAAAAAAAACCTTAAAACGCAATTTTCTGGGAATGGTAAAACATTAAAAATTTTAGGGGAACTCCACCCATAAATTTAAACCCCAACCCAAAACAGACCCAAAAAAGTAAATATCATCCCTACAGTTCTAGAAAAAGGACAGGTAAGAAAAAAAAGGGTTTTGGGCAAAGTGGTCCAATTACATCTACATCGGGAGAGTTGTTTCCATTGAGGACTAAAAAAATTTTAAAATAATCAAAAAACTATTTATTACTAAAAAAGGTCATTAAATTTTTACTAGTGTGACTTATAGGGTAAAAAAAGTGAACATGTACAAATCAAAAGGAAAATCCTGCTGAGGGGGGGGAACAATTTGGGAAAAGATTTAGCCAATATTTTATGGGAGCAGAAACCCCCATTTCTTAAACCTCCATGCTAATGGAGAAATAAAACAAGAAATATTTCAATAGTGAGAAATCATTGATTATTTTTTTGTCATAAAACTCTTAAATTAAAACCCCTGCCATGAGACACAGAGTTTGGAATCTTACAAAAAAAGGGTTTTTTTTTCCCGATCAATGGTCTTTAGTGATTTGTTGGGTTGTGTGGGCCTTACAAAACCCAAGGGGCCCCCGAAAGTGCTTATTGAAAGGGTCATTTTTCCACTTTTTTGCGCAAATAAAAGTAGGGAGTTTTCTAAACCCTTTGATTTGGTTTAATTTTGGGGGCCCCGAATGGGGATCTCTTGGTTTATTAGTAGTTCAATTTAGATCTTTGTTCGAATTAAGTATTTTGGCCCTACAAGTTCATTTTTTTTATTTTTTTCTGCCAAAATCCCTTTTTTGATAAATTTTTAAAAAGGGTGTAAAAACCCAAATGAGTCAGCTTGGGGAAAAATTGAAAGTAAAAATTATGATCTGTATTTTTTACTTGCAGGGGGGGGGCTTTTGAAACTTTTAAAAGCTTTTCTCCAGTACCCTCATTTGTTTTTTTTTTTTTTTTTTTCCCCTTGAAAACAAAACCAAAACTTTTAACTTTGGGGTTTAAATTTCTTGAATATGAGGATGATTTTAATTTTAAACTTTTTAACTCTTAGGGGCCACATGTATGAAATTTTTTTAGCCCTAAACAGCTTCATACATTTTAACCCCTTTAAATTTTTGATTGGGGGTTTTTAGGGTTTTGGGTTTTTCGGGTTTTTAAAATTTGGGTTCCCCTTCCAGGCAATTTGGTCCTGTGGCACTGTTGTTTTTAAAGGGCCCCTTCTGTGTGAGGTAACCTTTGTTCCAAGGGTACTTATCTTTGGACGTTAGTTCGGAACAAATTAGCGGGAAACAGAGGTGATTTTGGGAAGTGACAGACCAGGGGAAACTAAAAAGGCTTCGAAAAACAGGTAACTAACTCATCTAAAAAAGTAAAAAAAAAACCCTAAAACATTTTTTGGGGCAAATACTCCCAAAAATCAATTTGGTGCGCCCCGATTCAAGAAAATTTTGACATTGCCCAAAAAATAAAAAACCCCACCCCTTTTGTCTTAAAAAAATTAGAAAAAACCACCCCTTTTTCATATGTTTAGAAGAAAAAACAAACCCCTGAAAGCATGGAGATTGCATTTTCCCTTTTACCATAAAATTAAAAAGTAAAGCATTTGAAAATATATATTTAAAATATCCTTGTTATTACTTTTCAATTTCAATTAAACTCCTTTGCCCAAAGGGGATAATCAAAATAGCTATACTTCATCCCCAACTGGGTATCCCACGTGGGCTTCTCCAAAATTTAAAAAAGGGAAAAATACTCTTTTTTTTAAAGGTTAGGTCAAACGGGATCAAAAGGAAAAACCAATTAGGCTAAAAGGGGCCCTTCCCAAAACTTTTTTCTCTTTCTCAAACCCTGCACAAAAATTCAAAAATAAATTTTTTGGGAAAAGATACTCTTAGGTGTCCTTGCTTTTAGCACATCTCAGTATTTAAAAAAGAAAACATGTCTCTTATAAAAAATTAAGTTAGAAATGAAAAAGTTTTAATACATTAAAAGAAAATTTTTACATTTCCTCCTGTTCGGCGAAAAAAAAAAAAAAGGTTTTTTTGACGGCTGGATATGCAATTTTTTTCCCTTATTTTTTTTTTTATTTATGCAAACCCCTCTTAGTTCTAAAAAAATATACCTGTTTGTTTGCTGAGTATTTTTAGACTGGTTTCCAGGGGGGAAAACGTATTTCAAGGGGAAAAATTTTTTTTTCCAAAGGTTTTTTTTTTCAAAAAGGCCCCTTCAGAACACGGGAGTTTATTGAATTATAGATGTTTTAACGGGGAAGAAAAAATTTGCTTTCTCCGAAAAAAAAATATTATATGTGCTTTTCTAACTGTATTGGGTGTGTTTTTTTGATGTTTCATGCTTTTTTGCGGGTGAGTTGTTTTAATCGGGGGGCTGATAACCTCTGTTGTTTACTTTTCTTTTGTGTTTGAAGGATTGTAGCGTAATTATTAAAAATTTCCCAAAAAGTACTATGTTTTTGTTGATAAAAGGACCAAAATCTTTTTTTTACACATTTTAAAATTTTTTTAAAGGTGGTTTAAAACTCAATTTGCTAAGCTGTGTTCACATTTATTAAGACTTCTTCACAATGAAAATAAGGTCAATTACAGTATGTATTAGCACGTTTGTAATTTCTGTTTTTCTTTTTCAGGATATTTTTTTTTCTTTTGACTCATGGATGTGTGCTTTTGTCTTTTACAAATGTAATGTTTTTCCAATGCAAATTGTCAACTTTTTATGCAGACTTGCATTCTTTTCTAAAGTCTATATTTCAATAAAAGTCTTTCCGATGCACAGAGTGTGATATATTTGTATCATTTGCCTGAGCGTATCACATGAACAAAGGGAAAATCTTTCCCCTGTTTCCCAAAAAAAAGGGGACACCCCGAAAAAAAGGGAGTAGGCTTTTTTTTTCCCAAGCAATTCAGAGTTTGGCTGCTTGTGCTGATGTTTGTGATAAAAATCACTACAGAATTTTTTAATACATGTTGATTTTTTGGGTTTCAACAAAAAAATGTGAATTCTTGTTTTTAAAAAAATAAGACACCCCCAAAAAATTAAGTTTTTAGACTTGTATTTTATGAGAAAAATTTTAATATATGAAAATGTTTTATTTTCGGGGGGAAACAGGGTAGCTTTTATTTTCATCACACTAGGTATCCAAAGGTGAAAAAATTTTGAAAAATTTTCCCTTAGGTATAAAATGAACACTCTCACTTGTGTGGAGAAATTTTTTTTTTTTTCAGAATTTAAAAATTTTATAATTTTTTTAGAAACCCGTTGCTTTTTGACTTAAAGGGGTTGTTAAATACACAATTCATCTTACCTCAGTCTTTTTTCTGGGGTTTTTTTTTTTGAATTCAGGGGGGGTTTACTGGTTTTACTGGTATGCAGTGAACAAGCTGTGAAAACCCAACCAGGTTGAAGCTATAGCAATCGGGCGGGCAGCCTATCAGGAGGATTGAACAGGTTTTTCCCTATAGAAACCCTTGAGTAGTGTTTGCAGCCATACAAGAGGGGGATTCGAATAGGTTTGGCCTTGTTCAGCAAAAATTTTTTAATGTCGGGTTTGTTATATAAAAAAATTTTATTTAACCCACGATCCCCAAACTTCAGGGGTTCCCTTCCCCCCTTGTTAAAAAAACTATTCATAAACAAAAGGTGGATATCTTCTAATACAATTGCATATTTATATATAAATCCAACTACACGTAGTAGATAAATTACAAATAAGGTTACTTGCGCTTAGATGTCCATAGAAATGTGGCAAACAGTCCAATTCGTGTAAAAAATTCCTCATGCCTCAGCATTAGCGTGATTCTCCAGCGGGGAGCAGAAAAAACGGGGACAGGGGGAGAAAAATCACGCAAATGCTGAGGCATGGGGAAAAATTTTTTTACACGAATTGGATTTGTTTGAAAATTTTCTAGGGAACTTCTAAGCGCAAAAACCCTTGTTTGTTAATTTATTTATTACTTTGTAGTTGCATTTATAAATAAATTTGAAATTTTGTATTAAAGGGATTTCCCCCTTTCGTTTTGAAGTGGGGACAATATTAATGGACAAATTGAAAATTGACTTTTTTTTGGAAAGGGTCTTTTTTTTAAAAGCAATCCTGTAGTGAGAAAAAACCCCTTTAGGTTTTTTTCACCATACAAATTAAATTCGGGTGAAAAAGTCTGTTTGTATCCCGGTGTCCGATGTCGGCTATGTTTTTAAAGGGGAAAACCCAAAAGGCCCCCATTGGGTTCCTATTGGGAATTTACACTATGGATCATACTTTAACATGTGACACATATTCCTCTCATGCATATTAAAACCACATCATAAAAAAAAAATGGACCTGTTATTTTTAAAATCAGTTTTCTTTGTAAATTTCCCTTTAAAAGAAAGAATCTCGATTCGCCCCACTGAAAAAGGTAAAAAATTTCTGTCAAAAATTTTGCGGGATTTTGCTGAAGTTTTTATGACAGATTTTTTTGTTTGGAAAAATTTAATTTTGGGGTAGGCAATTTCTAAAAACAAAATATTCCATATTTTACGGGAAACAATATTATGGCATTTGAAATGTTTAAACCCTCGTTTTCCCGGGGCTAAATAGAGGTGTTTTACTTTTCTATAATGTCCCAATTTTAAAAGGGGCAAAAAGGTTAAAGGGATCATGAAAAAACCCATCTTTTTTATTTTTCTTCTTGCTTCAAAAAACCAGTTTATTATATGGTACGGGGGACCATTAGATTTAGGCTTGGGGTTTAAACCCACTGTTAAGAAAAATTTTTTAAATGTACAAATTTAAAAAAAGTTCTTTTTAATGTTTTTAAATATTGATGGATCAGATGTACCACAAAAACTGCTAAAGGGTTATGCTAAAAAAAGAGTCCTTCAAAAAAAGAAGTCTTTTAAAGGGGTTTTTGCCAGGGATCTCTTTTTTAATTTACCTCCGCACCCAGCTCTTAGCTCGGTGTCTCAGATGGGGGGAATGTGGGGGATTTGTTTGAATTGCATATCAGTGCCTTGCGGGACATAGTTTCATAGTTTCATAGTTTGTAAAGGCCCAAAAAAAAACAATTTGTCCATCTAGTTCGCCCGTTGTGCTAAATGTTGGGTCCGAGGAAGGCAAAAACCCCCCTGGGTAGAAGCCAATTTTCCTCTTTTAGGGAAAAAATTTCCCTTTCCCGACTTTCCCAAACTGGGAATTTAGAAAAAAACCCCGGGTCAAGACCCCCCTTTTGAAAACCTTTATCACTATAAATTGTTATTTTATTACGTCCAGAAAAGATCCAAAAAACCTTTTTTAAATGGGTTTTTGAATTTTACCATGACAAGTCCCTTTGGCAGAGAAATTCCCCCAGTTCACTGCTTTTTCCCGTAAAGAATCCCCTTTTTTGTTTATGAGAAAAATTTTGTTTTCCCCAAGTGTGGAGGGGTGCCCCCTTGTTCTGATACGCCCGGGGTATAAAAAAATCTTGGGGAGATTCTTTTTTTGAAACCCTTTTAAAGTATTTAAAAATTTTTTTTATGCCCCCGAAGCCTTCTTTTTCTCTAACTAAATTTCCCCAAACCCTTGCCAATTTTTTGTGTTTCTTAGTCCCCCCAGTACTGTTTTAAATTTTTTTTGCCCGCTTTGTACCTTTTTCAAACTCCCACAATGTCTTTCCTGTGCACTGGTGCCCAAAACTGTTAAAACTATTCCATGTTTTTGGTTTTAACCAGTGATTGTAATTTAAAGGGAAAAATTAAAGTTTAAACATGTGCTTTTTGCCCCCTTTTTAAAGCCCCCCCTGATTTCCCATTTGGGTTTGGCTTTCTGCTGCCTGACACTGGCTGTACCAATTTAAATTTACTGTCAACCCGGATTCCCAAATCCTTCTCCATGTCAATTTTTTCCCAGTTTTTTTTCCATTTTCAAATGTAATCAAAGTAATGGATTTCTCTTCCCCCTGTGCCCTAACCCTTTATTTTCAGTGTTTTAAAACCTTTATCTGCCCTTTCCCGCCCAGGCCTCCAACCCTTTTCCAGATCCCTTTTTTAATAACATATTATCCTCTATTGTGTTGATTACTTTTAAAAGGGTTAGTATCGTCTGCAAAGATCGATATTTTTCTGTGTATTCCCGTGAAAAATAAATTTTTGGGAAAAAAGTTTTTAAAAGGGGTAGGGCCCATTTCTGACCTTTTTGGTTACCCCCTAGTAACAGCAAATCCAGTCTGGGGTTTTGTATGTTAATTACTACCATTTGTTTTTTTAACAGTGGAGCCAGTTTCTTAAAACCCCCTTGGGGGACAATTTTTCCCCCAATTCCAAACATTTCAATTTTTTTTACCAACCTTTTTTTGTGGGGACCGGGGTCAAAAGCTTTAGAAAAAATCAAGATTTTAGGAAACCAGTGCCTCACCCCGATCCCCGTCTTTGCCTGACTTCCTCATAGGGGTTTATGAGATTAGTTGACAGGAAGATCCTTCATGAACCCATGCTGGAAAGGCCCTTTTTGCATTTAAATTTTTAGTGAGATACTCCCGGATAGCATCTTGAGAAAACCCTTTTTAAAAAAAATTTTCCTCAACAGAGGTTAAGCTTACTGGCCTATAGTTTCCCGGATCATTTTTGACCCCTTTTTGAATTTGGCAAACCCCATTTGCTTTTGGCCAAACCCTTTTGGGACATTTTCCCCGTTATTAGAATGGGAAAGAAATATTAAGAATAGGGGGCCCATCTATGACATCATTAACTCTCTTAGGACACGTGGGTGTAAACCCCTCTTTGGGCCTGGGGGGTTTGTCTATTTTAATCTTCCTATGACGGAGCTGCAAATTTTCCTGGGTTAGACAAGAAAATTTTAAGTTGGAGTTTTAAAAACTTCCCCTGACTTTCATCTTTTAAATAAAGAAAAAGGGATGTTTATGTTTAAAAATTTTTGAGTAGTGATAGGGAAAGTTTTTGCCTCCAGGCTCAAGGGGGCCTAGGTTCAAATCCCTGAAAGGAAAACCCAAAACCCGGGAATTTTTTTTTCTCTTTTTCAATGTCATACCTCATTTTTGGTTTCTTTTTTATTTATTTGCACTTTTTTTTACAATTTTAAGGAAATACAGAGGGGCAGGAGTAGAATGACAGCACCTGGGGTTTGAACACTTTGGAAGATGCCTGGGGGGGAGGGCGTGATGTTTTTTGAGCATGTTTCGGGCCAGGATGGGGAGCTCTCAGCCTGGTCATATTTCCCCTTTGGGGTAGCGGTAAAAAATGGGATCACTAAAGGGCAGCTTTTAAAAAAAAACAGTTCCAAAATTTTTTTTTTTTTGATGAAAAGATGAAAAGGGTTTTTTTTTTTTAAATTTTTTAAACTTCCCCCCGTCAATTTTAATTCGTGGGAAAACCCCTTTAAACTCTACTGTAAGATGTTTTCAAATTGGCAGTAGTTTTTAAAAATTTTATTTTAAATCTAACCCTAGTGGAAACCCGAACTATGTAACTTTTTAAAAACAGCATTTCAGGTTCACCCAAATGGAATTTGGGTGAAAATTGTCAAATAAAATTACCTCAACTCCTTCCCTAACCCTAGAAAACATCTTGGCAACCCCAGGGTTAGTGTTAAATTCCCCTTTTTAAATTTTCGGGGTTTGTGTTTAGGGGTGGATATAAACCTAACCCTTGGTTTCCCCAGATTTGGCCCAGATATCTAGTAGTGTTCCTATGCAATTTGAAGCCATTTGACTGAGTAAGGTGCTTTCTAGAGGCCAAAATTACATTAAGATTTCTTTCCCCATACTTCTTAATAGGATTACAGTTCCCGACATCATGAACCAGAATGTTATGTCATCTTTTGCCAAACTGCTCTGAAACTGAACAGAGAGCTATTCAGGCTACACTAATTTGAAAAATTTTTGGCCCCATGTATGAAAAAAAATCTTGGGGCTAAGATTTCTTTTTTTCCAAAAGCAAAAAATCAGAGTTCCCCCTTTTTTTTCACCCTTTTGCTTGGGAAAAACTGAAACGGGGCGCTCTCTTTGTTGCTATGGGGGAACAAAGGGAAAATCTTAGGGTATGTTCACAACGGGTTAAAATTTTGGGCCATTTCGCCGCGTATTTGTGCTCTAATACGGGCGAGATGTATACCCCAAATTAAAGGTTTAAACCATAGTTTCGTTTGAGAACTATGGATTAGGGCCTTTTCCTTTTTTCCAACTCGTACAATACGATCGGTTTTTGTAAAAAGGGGAAGATAAGGGACTTTTCAAAATTTCTTGCGGCAAATTTTCCACCCCGGGGTAATTTAATGTCAAAGGGGCCCGGGAGCCAAGCCGTCGGAGTAAGCGCGTAACATCGCGGGGCTCCCGGGAAAAAAACTCTGTACGTGGCGCGTACTGTGTGGAAAATCCCTGGGGGAAAAATAGCCTTTTTACCAAGGGCAGTTTTCATTTCATGTCCCCCATAGTTTGTAAGACTGAAACAGTTAATTTCAAGTAAGCCTGTTATCCTGCGACATAGTACACAAGCATAACCTTAACCTAAGTTTGTCCTTATATCCCACTATAAATAATAGTATTCACTAATTTATCAATGAGTTTCTAAAATCTACTAAAAAACAAGTAGGTGTAAATGTCTCACACAGTGCATGTCAAATATTTAGCTTCACAGTTTGATATCATGCTTCAAAATTAGAAGTGTGAAAAAAAAAACTATTTGCTTTAAAATAATTTTAACTTTGTTTGGGATTTTGTTGTACCCCCTATCATTTCCCCTTACCCAAAAAACGATTGTGGAAACAAATTTTTCTCGGGGCTGTATCCACAAACTTTTCCACTTTACTACAATATTTCAGTGTAAGTAATGGTCTTGATTCGAGAAGATGACAACCGGGCTGAAAAATAACAAATTTTTTTTGGCCCCGAATTGCCCCTTTTTGGGTGATTTTTTTTTTTTTCTGTGATAGGGCCCCTCCCGGTTATAGCTCTGCTCCTTCATTATTTGAATATTTTCCCGACAATTTCCATAGGGAGATTGGGGAAATTTAACAAAAACTAAAAGAAATTTCAAATACTTTTTAAAATAAAAATTTTTAAAACCTTAATTTTTTTTTTAAAAAAAAAAAATAAAACCCCAGGTTTTAAGTGTTTTTAATGGCTTCTCCTTATTGAAATATTCTTTGAATGGTTAAATTAGGTCATTAAAGGGGCTTCAGATGATTTCATGTACAGAACAAATATTAAACAAACTGCAAGTTCTATTCTGCCAATGACAAACACAACCTTTGTACCATATCCGGTCAAAAAAAATGGGAAAAAAAACAGAGAAACACTTTCGGCACACTTCAAAGGAAAACCTTTACACAAGTAAAATAGCTTCTGAAGTATTCACACTACTAACAATTAATTTTAGAGTCATCCCAAAGAACACTTTTTAAAGGAAAAGAAACTGCTAGGAAGATTTTTGCAACATTGTTTAAAATTTAAAAAATCTTAAAGGGGCCCCCTTTTTCACTGAACAGGAAAAAATACCGGTCAGTTTTTTCCGAAACCCGGGATTTGTCCATTTTTTGGGGGGCACACGGCCGCAGGGGGGCGGCTTTTCTTCCGAAAATTTGCGGAAAAAAAGGGCCCCCCCTCTTCCCCCTGACATGGTTTTATATTTCGTTTGAAAAAGGACAGGGAAGGGAAATTTAAAATGTTTATGCTTTTCGAGCCGCAGGCAATCTATGGGTTTTTCATAGCGGTCCATTGAAAAGTTTGCAGCTGGCTTTTAAGACAGTTTTCAAAACCGAAAACCATCTGAAAAACCGTCCGCAAACCCGTGCCGTGGGGAAAAGCCCTAAATGGTCCATGAACAAGATGGGTTTACATTTTCATACAAATCAAATCTTGCTTCTCACTGTAATAGAGTTGCAATAAAGTGCAGCCCCTGCTTTAGAGTAATGAATGGTTGAAGGTCCAGCCATCAGAATATGCACTGTTATGACGAGTCCCAAATTTCCATGTGCACTGACAACTACCTGTCCAGAATGGGAACTTCAAGCTCGGTTCCAAATATATTTTTCCCTCTCCCTTTATATAAATGTTTTGTGTATTAGTTACAAAAAAGACACAAAAAATAGCAGAAGTGGTTGATAGTGACTTCACATGTGTGAGTCTTCAGCTTCAGTCCTATGATAGGCCATACTTAAAAGCTTTCAGCCCTAAATGTGAAAATAGACCACTCAGACTACCAAGATTAGTATTTCTTTGTTACTTTCCTGGTCCGTGTTATTGTCTCTAGCTATTACCTGGCTATGAGTCCATAGCAATGCTGAACACTACAGTTTTGCCTCTCCCTCTCCTTGAGCCTGCTACTTACCATCTAAAAGTGGTTGGGAAAGCAAAGGTAACCTCGATATTGTAACCAAAGGCCTTTATAGATCACTAAGTCATGGTGGCCTCTGACTCTCTTGAGCCCCTTATTACCCTTTTTTCTGGATCAGGCAAAAACCCTCAGAATGTACCAGTTACTGCCCATTATAATTTGAACTAAATGTTATTTACTTCACTTGGCAACTCAACTGGATGCCTTGGTCTATGCCCAGATTTCTTAGGATCAAGTGGTTTTTACCATCAGCAAGGCAAGTCATGATAGAAGGTGTGCAGTGGACTTGGTCATCATTGTTGTAAAAATCCGACAGGTGTCAGTAAGGACTGACACATCAATCGCCAGGTATGTGGTGGATCCTCAGTGATCACCACGAGCAAGGTAGTATAGGTGGAGACGCACGGTGACAGCTGAAGTACAAGATACTGAATACAGGTAGTGGAGCTGGGTATAGCCATAGATAGATAGGTCCCAGGAGGATAACTGGTTTGGTACAACGGCAGGTAGTCATCAGTAGGTATAAGTGGACTGGTACAGCACCAGGAACAGCAGGAAACATTTGGGTAACATACAGGTAACGCAGGTTAACAGCAGCAATAAAGCAACAGGGGTCAAGCTCTATGTAGGAAAAACAACAAAAAACTGACCAGGAGCAGGGGCATGAAGTTCCTTTTATGCAATGAACAGTGCTGCTCTCATGCATGCATAGGACGCCAGGGAGCACGAGCGAGGATTGGTGAGTTGTATCTGGCACAGGAATGCTCTCTGGCGCGGGGGCAGGAGCTGGGACAGGTGAGTTTGAACTCACAGAAGCAACAGAGACCGCTGTAGCAGTGGGAACACGGCCATGCCTGTGACTCAGAACAGAAGCCATGGCATGGACTGTGAAAATTGATAATAGGCAGTGTCAGCTGGCCCTTTTATTAAACTTTGGGAAATACCACCTGGGATGTAAATTCATGTTTGCAGTTTTACAACAATTTGATATCTCTGGTCCCTTTCTGGCAGTAATTCATGAGCTCTACTCTTGTCCCTTAGCTGCTGTGAAATTGTATCATGCAACTTCCAACACTTTCCACGTTACCAGTAGCATGAGACACACATACATGCAGTGGGGAAAGCATTTAAAACACTGTTTTCCCACCTACAAAACATGGAGAGGTCTGTAATTTTTATTGTAGGTACACTTCAACTGTGAGAGACAGGATCTAAAAAAAACCCCAGAAAAACACATTGCATTATTTTAAACAATTAATTTGTATTTTATTGCATGAAATAAGTAGTTGATACAATAGAAAAACTGAACTCAATATTTGGTACAAAATCCTTTGTTTGCAATTATAGAGGTCAGACGTTTCCTGTAGTTTTTGACCAAGTTTACTCACACTGCAAAAGGGATTTTGGCCCACTCCATACAGATTTTCTCCAGATCTTTCAAGTTTTGGGGCTGTCACTGGGCTACATTGAGTTTTAGCTTCTTCCAAAGATTTTATTCGGTTCAGGTCTGGAGACTGGCTATGCCCCTCTAGGACCTTGAAATGCTTCTTACGGAGCTACTCCTTAGTTGCTCTGGCTTGTGTTCATTGTCCCACTGGAAGACCCAGCCTTGACCCATCTTCAATGAAGGAAGGAGGTTGTTGGCCAAAATCTCACGATACATGGCTCCATCTTTCCTCCTTTCAATATGGTGCAGTCGTCCTGTCCCCTTTGCAGGAAAGCAAACCCAAAGTATGATGTTTTCACCCCCATGCTTCATGGTTGGGACAGTGTTATTGAGGTTGTACTCATGCTTCTTTTTCCTTCAAGCAATGACGATTGAAGTTGATACCAGAAAGTTCTATTTTGGTCTCAGCTGCCCACATGACCTTCTCCTGCCTCCTCTGGATCATCCAGATGGTCATTGGTGAACTTCAAACAGGTTTGGACATGTGCTGGCATGAGCAGGGAGACTTTGTGTGCCTTATAAGATTTTAATCCATGATAGCGTAGTGTGTTACTAACAGTAATCTTTGAGACTGTGGTTCCAACTCTGTTTAGGTCATTGACCAGATCCTCCCATGTAGTTCTCAGCTGATTCTTGAGCTTTCTCAGAATCATCCTTAACTCACAAAGCGAGATCGTGCATGGAGCCCTATACTAAGGAAGATTGACAGTCATCTTGTGTTTCTTCCATAGTCTATTAATTTCACCAACAATTGTTGAATACTCACCAAGCTGCTTGTCTATTGTCCTGTAGCCCATCCCAGCCTTGTGCAGGTCTACAATTTTGTCCCTTGTGGCCTTAGACAGCTCTTTGGTCTTGGCCATGATGGACAATGTGATTAATTGTGTGGACAGATGTCTGTTATGCAGGTTACGAGTTCAAACAGGTGCAATTAATATAGGTAATGACTACAGAGTAGGAGAGCTTTTTGAAGAAAAACTAACCGGTCTATGAGCCAGAATTTTTGCTGGTTGGTCGGTGATCAAATACTTATTTCATGCAATAAAATGCAAATAAATAATTGAAAAATCCTACATTGTGATTTTTCTGGATTGTTTTTTAGACTTTCTCTCTCATAGTTGAAGTGTACCTACGATAAATATTACAGACCTCTCAATTCTTTGTAGATGGGAAAACTTGCAAAATGGCCAATGTATCAAAATCTGCTATTCCCTACTGTATATATATATAATATATATATTGTAAGCGTTCACTCGTGTTCGGCCGCCATCTTGGCCCGACCTGGGGGACACTCTCGCTCTGGGATCCCATTTTTGGTAACGGAACAGCAGGTCGACACAGGATTCTCTTTAAGTCTGGCCTCTGCCAGCTTTATTCTTCAACACAGCAAAACATATGCAGCATTCCAAAATAAATCCTAGGCCGTCCAGCCACTAACTAAACGTACAGAGTCCCTCTCTAGCAGTGGTCTGGTTCTAATACCCAGCCCCACAAACATGTACTCACACTGTACAATATAGTCCTTGTGTCTGGCTTCTCTCAAGCCTGGCGGAAAGCACCAGGATGCTCTCCTAGGCAAGGCATGCACACGTCCTCCACTGACTGTAAGCCACACTCACCCTTGGTACACTGAAGACCAAGATCTCACAGAAAATATCAAATAATATCCACAGATCCCTATTCAAAAAGACATATCACAGATTTGAGGGTATAGTTATCTTTTTTAAAACTTAACTTTTACTCATCACTATTAAAAAATCATTACATAATAACATAATCTCATCAGTGTGTCCAGTTCAATATACTGCTATACATCTATCAGGATAAAATATTATTAATGTTTACTGTCACTAGGTGGTCACTCACGTTTAGTAGTCACTTCCAGACTTGAAATCGCATATCCCATCCTGTATGTAACTCTTCTTCTTAAACTCGTGTTTCCTACAGGAATAATGGGAGAGACCAATTCTGACCCTATTGTAATCTCTATTATGTCCCTTCAATTAGAAGACAGGGTTATCGTCCCAAAAGGGACGGCCCTGTGACCAGAAAGTATCCCTACAGATCCCTATATCACCCTACTACAATCACAGAGTCCAACCTGGATCTCTTCTATATATTAAAAATATATAATAAGGCTTACAAAAAGTTATTTACATTGCCGACACGTTTCCCCCTCATTTGCATGAAGGTTCATCAGAGGAATATCAAAAAAGCCCACAAAAATATGTAGAAAAAGCCCGTGATAGGGGCAACAGGCAGATAATATCCTGGAACAACCACTGATGTCGGGTATAGTAGGGTGATATAGGGATCTGTAGGGATACTTTCTGGTCCCAGGGCCGTGAGCTACATTCTCAGATGCCAAGACCAGGGAATCAATACCCCAATCTACTGCAGGTTCCCGACACTCACTCAGGCTATATTGGGCACCAGCCAGGTCACAATCCTTTCCTTTTTCCCAACCTAATAGAGCTGGAGCTTGTCCTTGCATTACCGCACATCTCAGTGACTGTCCAATGAGTCTCTCTACCACTCACTACTGGTAACAGCGCCTTCCTTTCTGTTGCCTGACTGTTCTCTACTAAAGACCCATCAGGGCACTCACCATAATCCTGAAACATTCCTATATACTTTTCCTCACTGATTATCTTCTTGTCTTGTAGTTTTGAGTCTGCAGGACAAGACCCTTGGTCATCACCTACCATCAAATGGGGACTGCCACCAATTCTATGTATTTGACCCATGCTCCCTATCTCAGCAGGTGCAATTTTCTCTAAAGCTGGCCTATAGGCCCCCTGCTCTGTAAAATTAGAGACCCTGCTGCACTGCATCTCATAGACCTGAGGTGAAGCCTCTGTCCCAAAAGTAAACTCAGTTACGCTGGGTTTAAGACCCTCACGCTGGGAGGACAGAATCCCTTTCCTAGGACCCTGTTCACACCTGTCTGTACTGATCATCTCCACAGCAGTGTCCTGACTTTTTCCTTGCTGTGGGATATCCACCTGCTCCTTCCCATGGGGAGCCTGGTCTCCCTTACCACCTACCTGACTCCACTGCATTATCTGGCATCTCACAACTATCTGTTACTTCCCTCGTTTTCCTCTGTACCTCACTAGTGCTTGAGCACCTACTCCCCTCGGCTGTGTCTAGCAGCTCCCAATGTAGAGATTCTTCCTCAATATCTCCTGCACCCGTTACCCCGGGAGAACTCTCAGTGTACGTTAGAACCACTCCTGCACGTGGCATGCTATAAGGCTCATCTGGTACCTTTAGAGTCAATACTGGACCCTTGTACATGGTTCACACCCTTCTCCATGCTGCTTGGGGACACATTTACCACCTGGACCCCAATTACTCCACACCTACTAGCAGGGCAACCACATTCACACTGTAGCTTTTCCCTGTCATGCACCACGCTTGCATGGTGTAGCTCTTGCAACACATTCACCTCTTCTAGAGCCCTATTAGCAGAAGACATAGCGCCCTCTAAATCTGACGCCACCTCTGGCCCCCACAACTGCCAGAAAAACGGAAAGTCTCTGCCAAGTATGATTTCCACTCGCAGCTCCTCATATACCTCAAGCATATGATCGACAGTTCCAAGACAGGTCTCAAAACATATAGTCACAGCCTTATTAGATTCTGGTCAGGTCTTCAGAAAGAGTATTATGACCGATTGTACTCTGCAGACTTTTTTCCTCCCGATCCAGAACAACCATTTGTGGGAACCCATCCACCCGCATCCACACGGTTTTTACTGTTCGCACCTCAAGCTGGACTACCCTGACCCATTACTGCTGTAAAGCTGGGTTGCTCCTGGTAATCACTGAATCCAAGCCTTGCCATGATTTGGTTTTGCCCTGCATGGGCTTTTTAGCATCCAGACATGTCTCATAGCAACAGTACTGTAAACATCCCCACCAGGGATTTGGTTGCTTACCGCTAGTCATCGTCCCTGTGCTGGGGGTCTGGCCCTTTCAAAGCAGCTGCAGCAATCCTATGCAGCCCTGCAGGACCAGCAAACCGGTCCTTCCAATGCACAGTCACTTTTCAGAAGCAGTAATGGTTTGGCTGCTGGCCCTTTAACTTAACCCTGCAGCCCCCAACACTGTGCAAAATTCACCAGTCCACTGGTTCAGCACTCTTGTGCCAGTTCAATTGTGCCACACATGCATGAATTCCCGCGCCACTTTGCCACTTCAGCTACTGTGTCAGTTCTGAGGCTGACGTGCCCATTGTATACCTCCACCATATGTAAGCGTTCACTCGTGTTCAGCCGCCATCTTGGCACGGCCTAGGGGAAAATCTCGCTCTGGGATCGCTGTTTTGGTAACGGAACAGCAGGTCGACACAGGATTCTCTTTAAGTCTGGCCTCCGCCAGCTTTATTCTTCAACACAGAAAACATATACAGCATTCCAAAATAACTCCTAGGCCATCCAATGTACAAAGAGTCCCTCTCTAGCAGTAGTCTGGGTCTAATACCCAGCCCCACAAACATGTACTCACACTGTACAATATAGTCCTTGGGTCTGGCTTCTTTCAAGCCTGGGGGTAAAGCACCAAGGATACTCTCCTAGGCAAGGCCTGCACACGTCCTCCACTGTCTGTGAGCCACACTCCCCCTTGGTACACTGAAGACCATGCTATTTAACAGACCTCTAAGGTGGACAAACAGCTGAGCAACTCTCCTAATTACCACCTGAGAAATTAATTCCTGGTTACCCTTGCCAGACTGCTGGCCTTCCTCACTGACAGCCAGCAACTTGGTAACCAATACCTTGGAACTGCTGCTGCAGAACACTTAGTGGCGGAGAAACGCGTTCTAAGGTTGCATCGCCACAATATATATATACACCATTACACCGTTAGAGGGTGTGTTATACCCGTAGAGGGTGTGTTACACCCTTAGAGGGTGTATTACACCCGTAGAGGGTGTGTTACATAATTAGAGCGTGTGTTACACCCATAGAGGATGTATGTGGACACTGTGTTCTGCTCACCTAGCTTGTGAACAAGCTCCGGGGAGAGGAGATAGGACAAAGAAACAGCGTGCAATGTGAAGAAGAGTTTCGGGTAAACACTAAGATATCAAAAGATGTGCTCACCTGATTACTTCTACTAATTAATTATACTTTGTACGGTACAGCTCCCTGAATCGCGTTCCCCGTGCGGGACTAGTAGGAAGCTGGTTTGAATGTCCAGCGGAACGTGTCATGTTCCAATAAAATTTCATCACTTAATCCACCTCTACACACTACACACTACAACTATGTTGGGAATCGTCTTCATCTGAAAAGGTTTGCGCTCTAACTGCACGGCCCAGAGCTGTTTCTCCTAAATAGGAGACTCGCTACTCTGTTTTTTACCCATAGAGGATGTGTTACTTATACCATTAGAGGGTGTGATACACCCATAGGGTGTGTGTTACACCTTTAGAGGGTGTGTTATTTATATTTCAGAATCAGGAATGCTTCCTCTAAGGTGTGCAGTATAGCCTAGTTCAGAGCATCAGAAACCTCCTTTTGTACCACCTACAGAAAGTCACATTGCAAATTGCTGATGAGGAAGTACCACACTCCCACACTCCCACAGTCCCACAGTCCTCCATAAGCTTAGCACTGCTTTACATCTGACCTGTTGGAGTAGCCAATTTGACCATTTTTTGGGGAAGAAGGCTTTACTTTTAATTTAGAGGCATTACACCTTGATGTTCACATTCAGCGGCTTGCTTACATCCTTAATTGTCTTCTTAAAATCATGGATAAGCGGTCTGCAGGTTGCTTCTTTGCATTTTTACCGCATACTCATGGAAACTGACATCTCCTCCCTTCTGTTTTGCCCTTCTCTAACGAAGGGTTATCAGGTCTCTTTAATATTTTCCAGCTTCCTTTAACAACACTTTGGACCTCTTCCAAGCTGTTTGGAACCCTTCAGGCTATTTCTTATAATTATTGATGGCTGACAAGGTTCTTGTGTTTTTTTGTTTTTTTTATATCTATATATTACAGCTTATGATATATTTGGACATTCACTCCCCCATCTTTTCTTTTTCTTCTTCATCTGCTGGCAATGGCACTGTGCTACATTAATATTAAGCTCAACTATATTAGAAAAGGTTCTCCTTTACTTAGTACCCATCTTAGTAATGTATTTTTTATGCTGCTGTTCCATTTAGATCCACTTGCTTTCATGATGCTTGTAAGGAAAGATTCTGCCCCTTCTATAGCATTTGTGGGTTGTTGTTTTTTTTTTGTTCTTTTTTTACAAAATAGACTTAGCATCTAGCATAATGAAATGGCAGAAATAGATACAAATGAGATTGTTTGACAATGCCTGCATCATGTGCTTACAAGCTATTCTTTACTAAGTTACCAAAAGTAAAGTAAAAGCAGGGCCAGTCTGAAAAGAACTAGTATCATTTTTGTTACTTTTATGTTGCTCAACAAGTGTATCACAGGAGCAAGATACAAAACTAACATATTGATAATTGGATAAGTAGTTACATAAAGCAGGAGATTTTTCAGTGTCCTGTGCTATTTATAACATGTTTCATATGTTAGTAAATCACGGTGTTCCCTGTGATGTGTTGTTTCTCTGTTACTCCTTCTAGAAATGTATTACTGAATTAGTCAGCTGGGTGTTACCAATTGGGAGATGGGTTGTCCCTGCACACACCCATTCTGTGAGCACTGGTCAAACAATGTTAGACTGTGCAGGGACACTCGCAGCTAACTGACTGGCAATTGTTAAGAGAAGATGCTCCAGAATTGTTTTTTTCACAGGGAACTTAATTATTTACTAAAACAGACATGTCAGGATTGGCCCCAGGTTCTCTTTACATGTTCAGTATTAGGGTATGTTAACACGATGTATTGCGGCGCGTACTGTACATTGTGTGTTTCGGGGGCTTGCTTGTGCTGATCAGCGGGTACTCCCGTGGCACGGGGGGACCAGTAGCCCGCCGGCCCCATAGAAATGCATCACTCGCATGTCACTTATCTCCCCGCGCGTACAGTACAATCGTATTGTACGAGCGGGGGGAAAAGGTGTAATCCATAGTTCTCTATTAGAGCTATGGATTACCGTAATTGTGAGGCGCATTTCACCGTGTATTAAGCGCAATATGTAGCGAAATAGGCGGCGAAATGCGCCCCAAAATAAGCCGTGTGAACATACTCTTAGGCTAAGTTTACACAGTACAGGATTTTGTTCATTTTTTCAGCTGATTTAGCATTTTGAATCTGCTGAAAAACCGACTGTAACTTGTGCTTTGTAGCCCTCAATAGAAAATCTGTACTGTAGTCTACACAGCACAGATTTTTTACTGAGATTTTCCTAATCCGAAAACCAACTGGCAGAATATAGAACATGTTCTAGATTCTGTGAGAATGTCATCGGATTCCTACAGCCCCAGTGTACTGGGCCACCAGGAGTCCAAAATCCGACCTCCATTTTTTGCGCAGAAATTGCAAACGGCGGTGTGGTCCAGCAAAGTGAAAATACCGTAGGATTTTGGAGAGCTTTTTCACTTTGCTGAGTAGATTTAGTCTTAGTGTCCATCTCATCCTAGCACAGGGAGATTGCAGTATAGTACATGAAGCTTTGAACTGTAATGCAATGATGCACTGCTAGATGGCCAATCCCATGCATACAATAGTACAGAATCCACTGATTGGTTGTGTTTGCCCCCTTTATATTGCACTGATTGATCAATTATAGACAATCAATAAGATGCACATGATGAGGTTTGGCAAAGTATTTTTGCCAATTGCATGTAGCACAGATCAGCAAGGTCTGAGACTTATTAAGTTCAAGAGGTTTTGCTACAACCAATATTTATCACATTTCCACAGAATAGGTCATAAATGTCTGATCACTGGGGGACCACCACAAGACTCTAGTGATTAGTGGTGGTCCCAGTGGTGTGACCAAGGCATCTAAGTCATTAAAAGTTGCATGGTAACTCCCCCATCTCCTACAATGCAATCACCGATTTCCATTTGGGTGATCTGATATTTGGAAGCTTTATGAAAAGGCAGTAATAGGAGATCACTAAATTGAGGATATACTGCATTATGTGTGCATGTACAATTGTATGTTTAAGTCCTCAATGGAAACTAAAAACTACAGTAAAAAAATACCCAAAAATCAAGACTTCTATTTTAGTATTTCTCATACATAAAAAATAACAACAAAATTAACATTAACCCCGTGGGTGGCATGTATGAACTGGGCTGTACCAGTTATCTGGTATGCTTTGAGGCAAAAAACTGTTGTTCTACGACAAAGCTTTGCGCAGTCTGCACAACACTTTTGAATGCGGCAAGAAAGCACCAAAGATTGACGCAAAACTGCCATACAAATCCATGCCATGGCTGGGACAAAGTTTGGTACATAATGCTCTTTCATACATACTGTCATATTCTACACTCCTCTATATTGGTTTAGAACTGACGTGTTGGCACCAAGTTACATAGTCACCCCCTGTCTTAAAAAATTCAAACTAATACAATTCTATGTTATTTATCCAGCATAATGGCTGCCAATAAGACAAAATATCCAACATCACAATTGCATTTTTTGGTCATTTCACCTCCAAGAAAAAATAGAATAAAAAGTGAGTAATAAGTTTCATATATCCCAAACTAGACCAATAACAGAGAACACATTTTCCTACAAAAACTGAGCTTTCACACAGCTTCAGAGATGGAAAACTAAACAAGTTATTGGTCTAAAAAAAGCGGATTAAACAAAAAGATTTTAGTTTTTAAAAGTAGTAAGACATAACGAGAACTTTATATGTATATATATATATATATATATATATATATATATATATATATATATATATATATATATGAATTCTTCTTTTGAGTGCTGCATTTTTTTCTTAAGAATATATATATGTATAATATGTATAATTTATATTCACATTGGGTATAACCAGAATGTTACTGACCTGAAGAGTAAAGATAACATTTCATTTATACCAAATGGTGTACTCTGTTGAAACAATCTCCCCCCAAAAAATTGTGTAATTGCCTTTTTTTAATTGCACTTCATCATTATTTTTTTCTTCCTAAAAATGTACATAGTGCATTCAAATGAAATAGTGCCAGTAAGAAATACAAAAACTAATACGTCCCACAAAAACTAAGCCCTCATACTGTGATATCAACTAAAAGAAGGCAAAATTAAAAACTAAAAAAGCAAAAATAACCAGAACATTAAAGGGTTATGACAATTGTTAGAAAAATATCTTTTAGATATAAACGTTGAGCCTTCAAAGCGCAGGAGTCCATTTCAGTTGTTTTAAGCTTTTAATTTTAATTAAGAAAATTCACAAACAATAAATTGAACTTATTTTAACTTTAAAAGCGTTCTGGATTGCAATAAAAATGCTGGGTGGAGAGCGTCATTTGTAATCCAGACAAATCTGTCTGTGGATGTTTTAGAGTGTTGAATACATTAAGGAATTCTTTTGCAATGTATACATAAAGTTATGTTTCATTACATTTTTAGTGCAATTTACATTTTGATGCAAATGTCTGCGTAATACCTTATAAAACCAACAATAAAGAACATACATTTAGAACAAAATAGAATTGTGCACTTTGGAGCAGAAACCATAAAACTTTATTGTAATATACAATGTAGTATACAATGTATCACATACAAGAGGAAGGTTTTATCCTGTTTTTATGTTAGGAGGAAACCAGAAGGTAAACCGGCAGATAATTTCCATCAAAATTCTTAGTGAACTAAGAGTGTACAAATTCCTGTTGAAATGCAATGTCAACTCTGCCACTTAATTAACACACCACAACCACTATGTTATCTGACAAACATTCATGCTGTGATATGCTATTGATAGGGTCTTTCTTGGTTAGGTATTCTGCAGTAGTTCAAAGGTAAGAGATTTGTTAAAACAAAGAAGAATTTCCTGCCTCACTTAAACACTTGGGTAAGTACATGTTATCAAAATGGGCTGAATGGGCTAAAAATAAGCAATGTCTCCCTGAGCACACAATCAAGAGGCCTTCTACAAAGCTCTGGTCTTATGCATAGGAGTCAGTGGTGTTTTATATCATTATTTGTCAATCAGAGCTGGTTAGAAGCTTATATTCTCAAAAAAAAATCTTACTGGCCATGTTAAAACCATATGTATTCATATGCACTTGTTACTTCAGAGCAGTAATGTTGAGCAACAGTGTCCAGCGAAAAGTAACTGCGGCTAGTTAAAAAGTTCTAAGCTTTATTTGAAACATAGTTTAAAAAGTATCACTTCATGATAATAAAATTGATCGCATCACAGCCGACGCGTTTCGGAGATTGACTCCTTCCTCATGGCATTCCTCAATTTATATCTAGAGCCCTAGGGGTTCACACGGCGTATTCAGTGCATTTTTGGATACGTATTTGGATGTGTGTTTGGATCCCTGTTTTGGAGCCTAAATGGAACCAAACATGCAGCCAAAAATGTGCAGTGTGATATACATTGCTTTCAATGTAAAACACGCATCGGCATTCAGACGAGTGATCACTGATGCATTTTTACTTGCATCTTCCTGATGGGTCTTTCAGATCCGTTCAAAGAATTAGTATGTAAATTCTTGATCCATTTGATGCAGAAGGCACCCTATTTATAACTATAGGGTGCGATCCTGCTGCACAGAAAATGCATCCAAACATGCACCTGTGTGTTGGATGCATTTAGGAAGCGTTTTATGCAGCACTTTTGAATGCATTTTTTTTATCGAAAATGGATCCAAAAATGGATCCAACATGCCGTGTGAACATACCCTAACACGATTCCTAACTTTAAGCTGGGCTAACTTGTTTAATCCTTTTAAGGCTAACTTATTATTCCCTGACAGCCCTGGGTCCTCCTCACTCTTATTGTGGTGACATCACCTCAGCACTCCAGGAGCACTGTAATGTACATTCTACTGTGTGAAAAATAGTGACATCAACCAGAAGCAATGTTGCCTCTGTAGTGAAGAAGTGACATAGGACAAGAAGTTATGCTGAACTAGGAGCAAGGAGGGACGGAGGCATTGGGGAATGATAAGTCAACCCTTAAAAGCAAGTAAAATAAACCTTAATCCTAATCCTAGTTTAGGGATTGGCCTAGGGTTAAAGTTTTGGGCCCTTTTCCGGACTATTTATATGTTTCTTTAATTGTTTCCTTTAAATGTTTAGTGAGACCAGGAACTATTAAAGTGCCACCTCTAATTTGATAAGTTTAACAGGCAGGAATGGATCTTCTATGCCAGTGTTTCTCAACTCCAGTCCTCAAGACCCTCCAGCAGGTCAAGTTTTCAGGACTTCTTCAGTATTGCACAGGTGATATAATTATTGTCAGTGCATTCTGTGGGAGATCCTGAAAATATGACCTGTGGGTGGATCTTGAGGACTGGAGTTGAGAAACACTGCTCTATGCCAGCATCTGTTTTAGCATAATGCCACACCAAAGATCAGAGTCTAAGGAGTCCCTGGTCTTCCCCTTCGACCACCACAAAGGGTATTAGACTCTGCTGCATATGAACTCACAGGTCGCTACCCCCGGCGAGGTGACTCGTGGTGATGGCTGTCGTGCAAGCGTGATACAGGAGAGAAAGGCAGAGGTATGTTGAATCACTGGCGAGAAGGTCAAGGCAGTCGGTGTACGATTGTAATGTAGGTCACACGCACAAGGTCAGAGCAGATGTTGTTAAGGCGTAACTGGGTCATGAAAGCCAATGTCAATACTGGAAAGCAAACTGGAAAACTAGCCAAACGCAGGGAGACACACCAAGATACACCAACAAACTGACAATATAGAGATGGGTATGAGCTCTTAACTAGGGAAGGATCCCAGAGAACTGGCCCCGGGAAAGCTGGTAGCGCGCTAGCACTTTAAATCAGGATGGTTGCATGTGCCCTTAGCAACACCGGGCACCGGGGAGCCGATGAAGAGCATGACAGAGGCTGGGTGCATCTATAGCTGCTGGCAACAGCCAAGTCACACCCGCCTGAAAAGAGCTGCAACAAAGGACACAGGCTCAACTGCGGCTGCAGGCACCTGCCATGCTACGGCTCCGGGACAGTTGGATAAGAGGCAACATGTGGTGACGCACAACTAATTAAGCCAAGATTCACAGTAATTATCATATAATACAACCTGTGCTTGGAAAAAGGAGAAATGTTGCTTGATTCAGGCTTCACCTATTTTTCTTTGATACTTAAAGAGGTTGTTAACTTTCTAATGTCTTTACTTATTATGTGCCTACTGCTTTGGCAAAATAGAGGTACAGGATTACAATTTTTAATATATGTATATTAGAAAATTGTGTGATTTTCTGCTATATACAAGTGAAGACTTTATAAAGACATTAAAAGTGGACAACCCCTTTAAGTATAACATTAAAGGAAAAGAATAACTTTTTTTCCAGCTGTAACTCATCACCTATTTATAAAGGGAAGATCTCTCCTTAGGGATAGCGCCATATCGGCGTTTGGAGATTCAAAATTGCCTTTTGCATTCCACGAAGCATCTGCATATCACAATGCGTTATGGGAAAGGTGCTGAGAAGCTCAAGCACCCTCTATTGGATATAACAAATCCCCAATTTGCTTTTGACCCACTGGGTCTTTGGAAAGCAAAAGGGATATTTAGGCAAGCCAGCATCACCAATCTTTATACAGCTGTCTCAGGGTGTTTGCCCCTCATCAGTACAGAGCAGAGCTATGCTGGCTTGGCTGAGTGGGAGGCAATGAGTGGCTCAGAAAGGGAAGATCTCTCCTTAGGGAGAGCGCCATATTAGCGTGTGGAGAATTGAAATTGTCTTTTGCACTCCACGAAGCATCTGCATATCACAAGGCATTATGGGAAAGGAGCTGAGAAGCTCAAGTGCCCTCTATTGGATGTAACAAATCCTCAATTTGCTTTTGACCCACTGGCTCTTTGGAAAGCAAAAGGGATATTAGCCAAGCCAACATCACCCATCTATAGACAGCCGTTTCGGGGTGTTTGCCCCTCGTCAGTACAGAGCAGCGCGATGCTGGCTTTGGTCAGTGGGAGCCAATGAGTTGCTCAGAAAGGAAAGATCTCAGCTATATATAGAATGAGTGAAATTAGGCAAGTAGTGATTCACAATTATCAACGCAGAAATGATCCTATGTTCTCTATAATCAGGTGATTCTGCAGGTTATAATTGCCTCTTATGCAGATATATATTTAGGCTTTCCATTTTCTCGCTTATCCCCGGCTCCGCTAATTCTAGTAATTCTGTGTGAAATGTTCAAAATGCTCAGATTTTTTATAATCTGAAAAGCCTTCACTTTTCAAAGTAAATTGATTTGTTTCTTGAAAAAGTTGCTTTTTCTTTACCATGTTTCTATCTATAGTCAAACTTAAGATGTAATGAATTAACTTATTTTGCAACCCCCAAAAAACACTTTACTTGTAAGATTAATTCACAAGGGGCTTCTAGTCACAATAGAAGTACAGTTGAGTAATAGTTGTTGAAATTGGTGTAGTGAAAAAACAAAGTTCAAAAAATTCTCCAGTTTTGAAAGTCTATCTATATACCTTATAGAGGAATTGATAGACCGGGGTCTCAAATTTGGGACCCTCATCTCTTGCACAAAGTGAAGATAAGGTACAAAGAGCATTCCTCATTGTAGGGGACCTGTCCTGTCCCCAACAACTCATTGATTTGAATAGACATTGTGTAATTCTTCATTTGTCCTGTGGTGGCGCTGCAGAGAAACTGAAGACTTACTGCCAGGTTTTCACACAAATTACAGCTTCTTGCTTAACGTCCCAGCAGGGGGACATTATGTGATCAGTTTGTCATCAAGGTGCTCTTCCAACAAATAGGAATTCTGCAAAGCAGAGTTTCCCTTTAAATAATTTACCCATTTAAACTCTTTCATTTACAGACAAATTAAAGGAAAATCAAAAAATCTTATCTTTTTACAAAATGTTTCACTTTACTATGAACACATGATTTATTAACATTTTGACACATGCACGCAATGTCTGAGACTCCATAGTCTAATAGAACTGCTGTATGGCTGCTTGCAGTGTCCTTCAGTGCATTAGTACAAAGGAAGTCTGCCCACGTAAAATTACACCTTTATCTCAAATATACAGAATTTCTTGCTGATAAGGTGCACAAGTGATGTGAGTATGTGAGTCAGTTCATTTTACTTTAATCTAAGGAAATGAGGGTGTACCTTAAATAATCATATGTGGAAAATGATAGTATTAAAAGGATATATATTAACCAAAATCAAAATGAAACAATGAGAATAGGGAAGGGTGTGGATTCACTAATCATCTCGTATATTTTGTTAAATTCTTAGAGAGTCACTGTTTTTGTTTTGGGGATTTCTTACCTGAAACTTTTATTACCCATCCATAGAATAGAAGAAGAAATTCAGTAGTGCTCCCAGTTATGAGAATGAGTGCCCCTTCAGGCCAATACTCTATAATCAGGATAGGAGGAGTGATATGATGTGTGCTGCAGTCCGCGCCCCGGATCGCAGATGCACTTGGGTTGGCGTTCTCCGGCTGCCCTGATGGCAACTAATCACCTCTCCTCGCTCCTGCGCTGCCTATGACTGGCGCACACATACTCCTTCCCTAGGGCTCATTCACCGGCTCTCTGAGGTTTATAGGGCCAGCGTGCTTTGTGATGTTCAAATAGCTGGCCACCTGCCGCTTCAAAGGGAACTCCCTGCAACCTGTGCCAGATTGTTAGTGTTCCTGCATTCAGTATTGTGCTTTCTTACTCATGTGCTCTGTTTCAGGTTCTGACCTCCTGTTATTGGACTTCTGAATACTCTCTACTTGCTGCCTGACTGCTTTGCTTGTGACCCAACTATACCTCTACCTGCTCCCCCTGCACAACATTTGGCACTTTGGATGTCAATGTGAGAGGCCATGTCGGGGGAAGTGACTTGAGAGTCTCCTGCAGCCAAGTCCACCCCACCTTGCGGCGGGCTTTGGTTAATACCATGGCGCTCCTTAGACTCCGCTACCTGGTGTGACCCAGCAGATCCACACCTGCAGCCAGTAAAAGGAGATGGAGTTGATGCATGCAGCACACAAGATGTATATCTATGCCTTTTTTCAAAGAAATGTACTACCAGACAGACTTCCCTATTAAACTTTATCCATAAGATGCCTTGAGCACTTTTCCACCAAAGCTAAAGCTTGCCATACACAAAATAAAATAGGTGTAGTATAGATGATGGCCTCCGAACTCTCCTCCATAGATGAGAGGGATTGAGCAGCTGGATTTCAAATGTCAATTCCTTTTGTTCTTAGAGAGATAAGACACCAGTAGAGGTGTATTGGGGCAACTTACCTCCCTCTACCCAGGCAGAATATAACCATGATATAACCTCAATGAAGCTAAAGGTTCAAGTGTATGGGAGGACTGGTAGAGATAACTGTTGGCCAAACTGCTTGTCCATTACTCCATGTAATAAGGGCTGGGAAGACGGGTAAGCGAAGGCAGGTGATCGCTTAGGACGCCACCTTATCCGAGGCAGAAAAGAGGGCGCAAAGAGGTATGGAGAGAGCTGAATTTTCTATAGAGGGGCGCTAAATACCTTATTGGCCTAGGGAACCCAATTATCTTGTTCCAGTCCTGCATGTAATCATTCTCTTCTAATATTCTTATAGGGAAAAGCTATATGATTAGCAGATATTCAAGAATTTCACATATTCATTATTAAACTCACATAAAATAAGATTTTCTTTCTCGAAGTAAAGAAAACCTTAGTTCTGGGTATTAAGCCATACAATGGGACACTTGCACGTTCATACAGTCAAAAAACAGTACACCTCTAAATTCAATAGCAAACCGCATGATAGTGACCAACTTAGGGGCCCCAACCCCCCAATGTTATACACTTTCAAAATATTGTTAGTCACAACAAAAAACATGCAAAAGCTCAACTTTATCACTATAAATTCTCATTAATTACTCCCAAAAAATGGTAGTATCAAAAAATTGCAATTTTCATATATTGAACAAACTTGCGGTTTTTGGAAAGTCCTAGTTAGATCATAGTATCCATTTGGCAGTCACAGCTCAGTTTTCAGCACCCTAAAGCATCTTATCCATAGTAGTTTGATGCAGGGCGAGCGGCACTCAAATATACATCCTCACAGACAGTCTCTGTGTAGAAACTTTTCGGGGGACCACCCCCTTTGTCAAGCACACCTGTACAGCTCGCATATCACTCATTTATAAACTACCACATATTTAACCCCACATGTACAAACTCAATAAAACACATAATACACATCTGACAAGACAGATGTAACGTTCATACAGTGTCATCTACATTAGGCCTGGTTCACATCAGCATTCTGCTTTCCTTTGTTCTGCTCTGCTAGGAAGACAGAAAAACGGAACAAAACAGATGCCCTTTCATCTCTTTGGAGTTTTTAAGCTCTCAGTTTGCATCAGTTTGGCTATGTTCTGTCAAAATTCCATTTTTTTTACTGAAAAAATAGAAATCTAATGGAAAGGGACATATTTTTTTCCTAAACGGGTCACAGACATTAGGGCAGAGTAGATGTTCACTTGTAGACGGATTGGAAATAGCCAAAGGTCGAGACAGAGAAATGTACAATAATACCTGCTAAATGCACCCAAACACACCAACAAATTGGCAACTGTGAAGTGATAGCACTGAGATGGAAAAGGGTTGGCTTTGGGAAAGCTGGGAGGTTCTCACTGCCCCTTTAAACCAAGGTGGGCGCTCTAAGGAACATACTGCAGCTGGAAGATGATGGACACAAAATCCAAAACATAAATTTTAGGCTGTCTGGTCACAAAACAAACATAAATATTCCTCGCTGGCAATGGCCTGAGTATACTACCCAGCACTAATATGATTGTCCTCAGGTTAAGACTTCCTCAGGTCTTTAATACCTGCTGTTCTTCAGTCTGGGAGCAAGAGAGCTAACACAGCTCATGATGATGGGCACATCCAGGAACAGAGGATCGTTTAGCAACGGGACATTGGTAATGGTGAGAAGGAACATGGGCGCATCCACAGCTGCAGGCACCAGCCATGGTGTGACTTGTGACAGTTAAGCTATGTCTAAACAGCACTGTATTCTTGTCGGACTTTTAGAGGAAGGCCAAAAATCCAACGATACACAGTGATGTGTAGTCTTCAATGAAACGCCGTGCTCTAGTCTATTCAGTTATAATATTCCAGTGGTTATTAAAGCATGCTGTATATTCCACCGGATTGCCGTCAGATTTCCGTACAGATAATGTATGGGGCCTATGGCAAATCCGAAAACCGATCGCAGTTTTTAGTGCAAACCTGCACCAAAAAACTGCAGTCCTACCGTGGTCCGACTTTTGGACGGCATTTTAACATTGCTGTGTAGACATAGACTTATCCTATATCTGTACAAAGCAAAAACCATTGATAAGGTTGAGATACATTTCTGTGCCATTATGCGTTAGATGTCAATTTCAGCTTTGCTCTATCACTACATTGCTATTACTGTTATCAAAAGAAACAAGACACAATCCTAAGATTTCCGGTAAGCAATGAATATTCTACTTCTGACTTCCCCCTTATTGGAATGGTTTTGACATTGCTGTCTGCCTACAGGAAAACCAGAAATTACTTGTCAACTAAAAAAGTAGCCTGAGGTGACCTTAATCATGAGAGAACCATCTACTCAGTGTCTGTTCAGCTCTAAGAGGAATTCTTGCTATATTTTAATTCTTGATGGTTTGACATAGGATTTCCCTCACACATAAGCCTTTGTATGGTATAGGCCTGATAACATTGTGAATGATATCCACATTAACACAATATTCTTATCACGTCATTGATACTTTCTAAATGAATGTGTAAACATGTAATCTTTGCAAAGCAATAAAGCACTTTTAAAGTAGATTGTTAGTCGATGTTGTGTGGGATAAGAAACTCTCAGGATTCATTCAATGATTTCATTGTATACAAAAGTTTAGGAATTAGGATATTTAAATCAGGGCAATTGTAGGACATATAGATGTCACAGAGTGGGGTCCACTCATTGAGACCCCTTCTATGATGGAATGTCTCCTGCTCTGGCTGGCTCTATTCCATGAACCACCATGTGGTTCCCGTCTGTGGCTGTCTGCCATGCAGCAATCTGTGCGACTGTCAGCTTCTCAGCTACAGTGGTTTTATTGCCTGCTACATTCTGTGTAGATGTTTGCGTGGTGTACACTGACCCTTTAAGCCTTAAAGAGACAGTACACAATACCTACCAGCTCATGGTCAATTGCTGTCCACCTGGTGCTATTTAAGGGAACACCTTTCCTAGCCTTCTACTAGATCTTTGGTGTTGTTACTCCAGAGCAGGGGTATGCTTGTACTCTATTGGTTTCTGGGTTTCTGGCTTTGATTTGACTTCTAACTTCTCCATTCACCTGCTACCTGCTTTCACCATTTGCTATGTTTAAGACTACAAAAGAACAGTCCTAACCTGTGCTATGTTTCACTATGCACCAAGCCAATTCTCTAGTACCTTATCTGCACGTTAGCTGCCACCATGGTTGACCTCGTTGGGGATCGCAGCCTGGGAGTTCCCTGCCCCAAACCTCCTTGCGGAAGTTGAGAGTGAGGACCAAGAGGCTCCTTAGACTATGCTGTCTAGCATGGTTTACGACAAAACTCATGTGGCCCAGTGGATTCTCCTGACTGGTGAGTCGTTACACTTTAGCGGTCTAAGCAGTCTATTACATGAGCAGCCACCAATCTGTTCTTTAAAAAGATACCAACGTTGCAGATGGCACATGGTACCTATATGTTCCAGATGTTTTATTTTAGCCCAAGAGCTTTAACCTCAACTGAACATATGGATACGTCATGTAAAGAAATGATCTTCACGTCTACAGATGTGGTGATCAGGGAAGATGGCTTCTGACCCTGACAGCAGACCACCTACCCTCGATGCCCAGTGAGGATCTAATAACTCCTCATATTCAAAATTGCTGGGATTGGCTGTTTAAGTAAGAAAAAAAAATTAGTGGCTAGGAGCATTGCTAACTACATAGGCAGAGCGTTAGGTTAGCTAAAGTCCGTTTTGTGAAATTTATTGTTGAATGAATGTGTGTGGTGTATACATGAATAAATGTGCGTGTGTAGTGGCAGAATGGCTTCAGAAGGTCTCAAGTCTTTGTCATTAAACTGGCTACAACAGAGAAAATGGTCTCTTCAGCTGTGTTTTTTGTGGCTCTGGCCAAGGTACAGCTTTGGAGTGGAGACAACTTGAACTCCACTCCAGATTTTGAGCTCAGTCGGTTACACCTGGGAGAGGCTTTTTTTTTTTTGTAAAAGCTGTAAGCTCTTGAGACAGGGGGTTGAAGCTGAGCTGTGTTAGCTCTCTTGCTCCCGGACTGAAGAAGAGCAGGTATTAAAGACCTGAGGAAGCCTGAGGACAATGATATTAGTGCTACTGTTTGTGTTGTTGGTCAGTAGGGATATTTATGTTCGGTTAGTGACCAGATAGCCTAAGATTTATGTTTTGGATTTTGTGTACACTGACTGATTCCCATGTGTGCTTGAGGAAAAAAGCTGGCCAATGTCGACCTTTAACTAATGCTGTGGTCAGAGTGACTAATATTGGTGTGCCATAAGCTGTCCTACTAAAGAGACTATGATTCCAGGAGCGAACTGACCTCTGGACTGACCAACATGGTGGTTGGATTGGAGTTACAGCCCTACAGTATACGTGTGTGTGTGTGTGTGGGTGTGTATATATAATACTATATATATATATATATAAATATATATATATATATATATATATATATTATAATAATTATATTAATAAGTATATATATATATATATATATATATAGGCTTTTACATTTATTGAGCTTTTTTTTGTTCCTGATCATTTAGCTTTTTTTTTTCCTCTCTTGCTGATATTCGTCTATTCATTTTATAATGATGTAGATTTACTGTAGTAAATATTTTTTACACTACAATTTTTTTCTAATAAATAGCATTAAGGTAAATTTGTATTAGTGGCAGTCGTTTAGTATATTTTTTCACTGTTATTCGTACTGTAAATTTTGTTTTAAGTTAGTGTTTTTTTGTTTTTTTCGCTTTAGTACAGTTTTTGTAATAGTTTTTTTTACTACATTTGTATTTATTTATTTATTTTTTTCAAAGTTATGTCTCTCGCACAACAAAAGTTATTCCCACATTAAGTAACGGATATAAGATTTGAAAAATGGGGCTCGGTCATAGAGGTCAAAACTGGCTTGGATGTTAAGAGGTTAAAACCCAATAATGATCCAAATTCTTTTCTTTTTAACTGTGTTTATTTTGATTATAGATTTTTTTTATTGTATTCTTTGCTATGTATATGAATTTTGTGGCAGCATAAAACAGCAGTTAGATGTTTCGCTGCAGCTACATAGGTATAGGAGACTATAAACAGAAGCTGATACAGACTTCTATCAGAAATAAAAGCAAAACTGAAAAGAACGCTCCCGAGTGCAATAACTTACGTCCAAGTATTTCTTCCTCAGAAGGAAAAGAATCCGAACATAACGTGTGCCCTCCCATATTTCAGTTGTGCATCAGGCTGGCACAGCACTCCACATGCTTGCTTCACACTTAGGCTAAATTCAGACGGGTAATTACGCCGGGTGTTAGGGAGCTCGTGCCGATCGGCGCGTATCCCCATTATGCGGGGGGGACGGCAGCCCGCCGGACCCATTGACTGTCATTACTCGCGGCGCGTAAGCGCTGTGAATAAATGACATGTCACTTATCTCCCCGCGCGTCGTATTGTACGCCCGGGGAGAGGAGGCGTAATCCATAGTTCTCTATGAAAACTGTGGATTTTCGTAGTGACTGGGACACATTTTGCTTGTATTAGAGCGCAGTACACCATGAAACGCGCCCCAATTTAACCCATGTGAACATAGCCTTACTCCACACTTGCTTCTCCACTCAGCTGCATGCTGATTATCACAGCCGTTGCAATTCCTCACACCCAGATTCCATTAAGTAGTAGATCATAGCTAAATCTCTAAACCAAAATCTACTATGCCAAATTCACAGCATAAACATCAGGCTAAGGCTTCCAACTTAGGCTATGGCCAATCAGGCACAGGATCCTTAGAAGTAAGGACCTTTTTAATGCTTAACAATAGAATGTGCTTCGTATTAAAACTTCATCAGGTTCTGGAAACGGTCTAATTCTGGGAATCTGGTGAAGTTTTAAAGAAACGCGTTGTTCTATTTTTAATCATTAAAAGTTCATTACCTCTAAGGAGCCTGTGCCTCAATCTGATTTGCCAAGCCTTAACCTGACATTTATGCAGTAAATTTGGCATAGATTTTTTTTTAGATGTTGACTTCTATGGGATAGTTTTTATAGACATGCTCTGTGACTTGGGAAGAAGTAATCATGAAGGGAAGTTGAGACCAACATTGTGACCATGTGTGTAGTAAAAAGATGAGTTCTCTATGAACTGCAGTCCTACCTGTGATTATAATGAGGAGATTGCTAAAATGGATTCTTGAGAGAGAAGGAAGTTTCAGTCTATCACAACAAATATTATTAACTTTGGTACTCAACACATTCTGATGAGAAAAAATTGCATTAGTACTCAATGTGCTCCCTAGAACTTGTCAGTGTTACAAACTTGAAAGTATATACCTGGTCAAGTCTTATTAGTCTCATGAAAATCTTGCACAGTGCTAGTGCCTCGCTCAGTTTTGTTTCATAAGTTGGTCTGTAACATTTGAAGTGTTGAAGGCCAGCCAGAGACCCTGTACATTCAGCTCAGGAATAATGTGCTCAAGTTCTTCTTAACCACTTAAGTTCCACAGCATTATTGGTGTTTCACTTCCGTTTTTTTTTTTAATCTCCTCTTCCAAGATCGTTTTTATTTTCTGTCAGCATAGCTGTATGAGTGCTTAATTTTTGCAGAATAAGTTGTATTTTTTCATGATGCCATTTAATAAAAAATATAATGTATGAGGGAAGCAAAAATAGATTTTTTGTGGGATGAAATTCGGGGGGAAAAAACTAAATTGTGCACATTTTTGGGGACTTAATCTTTATTCTGCGGGTGAGTAAAATTCCATCAACATCAAATGTATATACTTTTTGATATGCTTTACTACTTTTAAAGAAAAAAACTATAAAAAAAAAGCCTTCGCATCACCATCTTCTGAGACCAGTAAATTTTATTTTTATGTTATTGGACCTTTGTGATAGCTTGTTTTTTGTGGGGTAAGGTTTAGTTTTTATTGGTACAATTTGAAGTGTATGCGACTTTTTGATCACATGACTAAAAAGATACACAAATCTATCTCTGGGTATTTTTTTTTCTTATTTTAGCCCAATCTCTATGTATATACAATACCTAATAATTATTCTATTTTACATTTGTTTTGTACAGGTGCTCAGACATCTTCAATTTTTCAGTACCAAGACAGGCTATAAAACTTAGTTATTTAGTTTGGAACAATAGACAGCTTAGGGACAATTTAAAAACAGCACACATCTTGAATGATCTTTTTACACCTAGGAGTGTAATAAAGACAAGGGGGCATTCTCTATGTCTAGAGGAAAAAAAAAAGGTTTCACCATAGACAGAAATTCTTTACTGTAAAAGCAGTGAGACTGTGGAACTCACTGTCACAAGAGGTTGTGATGGTGGCATCATTGACCAAGTTGAAAAAGGGCTACGATGCCTTTCTTGAAAAATATAATATTACAAGTGATGGTTAATACATTCTGGAGATAGGAGGAAGATTAGGAGATTATTCTGGTTGCCATATTTGGAGTCTAGAAGGAATTTTTCCTCTTGAATGGAACAATTGAAATCCTAATTTTTGGGGGGTGCCTTGACATTCAGACAATTACCTTTACCTAATAACTGGAGATAAAAATATTTTTTTCTGAGATTAGAATTTGGTCAGCCCAAATATAACCCCTATATTGTCCTATTTTTAACATCTATCCCTACTAAGTTCACAATTTCAGTAGACAAAGAAATGTGCATACTAATTTCTATCTTTATTGACCTTCTGATAATTTAGTATCTGATTTTAGTGAAGTAATTTGAACCAATAATGCTCATTTTCCTGTATTTTGCTTTGACAAAGTAGGTACTTGAAATATGTCAATTTGTTGTTATCTTGCCCTGTTGGTCCTGAAGTGGCCAACTGATAAAACACTTAGAAACTCAAGAGTCCGAAGGACAACTGGAGTTAGGGGCTGAGCATGTACTTCTTGTGAAGTGAATAGCTGTTACACACCGGACAAAAACCTTTTATTTCAAGTGCTGTGGATTATACATTACATGCACTCTAGACTTTTCCTTGTGCATAGACTTCTCACATCAAGTGGCAATCAGATAAGATGCTATTTTGGGAATAGATGATGCAGTTTTGAGAGAACTGTTCCAATTCAAGCTTGAATTGTTTCTTCACAAATCGAATTCTGCATTATTTTATTAATAGGGAATCACCAAATTAAGTTAACAAAGGGGATTGTCTCACTTGGTGAATATCAGATTTAAGGGTAGATCCACTTATCTGCTAGCAGGTATTCGTGTGTGTACCATAGAGTAGGCTGACTTTTAACCATCACTTAAGTGGAGTAAATGTGCGCAACAATATTCTGTCCTACAAAGAATAGCCAAAAACAGAACAAATCTAGTCACAAGCTTAGGCTATAATAATAATAATAACAATCTTTATTTATATAGCGGCAACAAATTCCGCAGCACTTTACAATGTAGAGCGTATAATTAGAGACAAAAGACATACATTACACAGTGAAAGCTACTTACAGATGAGACACAAGGTGTGAGGGCCCTGCTCGCGAGAGCTTACAATCTATGAATGGCTACACAGCGGCATATTTCTGAATACCTGCTAGCAGATATCAAAACCTATACATTCAACATTGGGAAGTTCACAGTATAATGCGGTACCCTGGCACCATGTCAGACAGGGGTGCCTAGGGTCCACTAGTGTCGTTGATTCTTGGGGTCCATCAGTGGAGTTGATATTTTGGGCCTACCAGTGAAGCTGATTCTTGGGTCCCACCCTACAAGTGCTGTACATGACTGCACATGTCGTCTTTCTCTGCCTTTCTACCTAGAAAGCAGCTCTAGATCTGTCATGCCCCGGAGTCCACAAGGACCAAAGGTCCTCTGGGGGTTTACACTGCTTCCATGTGGGCCATTCCTAGCCTGACCACAGGAGTATTGAACACTTACTGCACTGTTCCTCTGCAGATTGTAGTGGATCACTGCCAACAGCACAGCTTATTTTCAGGGGACCCTGTTAGCTAAATGGAATTGTTAACAATGGAAACACCCTTTAAGGCATATTACTATCACATTCAACCAGGAGAGGGCAGAAGATGTGAATAAACAGGAGGGAAGATGTAAATCCTAGAACTTTCTCAATACTGAACGAACTGAAATTGACAATTGTTTATTATCATATTAAGTCCATTCTGTAGATTTCAGCTATTGTAATCAATATATTTCCAAAATATCATATTTTATATTGTGCTAGTGACTGACATTCATTGTGACTTGTATGTTACTCCGAATTGCAGGTTACAACTTTCTTTTAAATCACAAAAAAACATATAATTCCTGGATAAACCAAATGATAACAATAAATCCATATATAATCACACAGGATATAAAAAATATTAAATATGAGATATTTTTGATCAATTTATCTTGAAGTACTAGACAAACATAAATTAAAATACAATCATAAAAATAGGAGAGGTATAGTTATACACAAGGAAAGGTTAAAGCATGATTATTCCATAAAAAGTCTATCCTATATAAATTACTTACATCATAATTTCAGATTGATCCATCTATGAATTAAATTGTCATAAACACGAAAACTTTTTTTATAAAAAGTACGTATAATAAGGGTATGTTCACATGGCTTATTTTGGAGTGCATTTCATGACAAATTTTTTCGCCGTACTGCACTTGATACACAGGGAAATGCGCCTCATAATTACGGTAATCCATAGCTCTCATAGAGAACTATGGATCATGCGTCACCCCCTCCTCCCCCCAATCGTATTGTAGGAGAAAAGTGACATGTCAATTATTTGCTGCGAATATGCGCCGCGAGCAATGCATGTCTATGGGGCCGGCGGGCTGCCGCCCCCGCACCTCGAGTTCCCGAAACACACGATGTACTGCGGCGCGTACTATATTCTCCACAGTACATCATGTGAACATACCGTAAGTCAAAGTGGCGGTGAATCAAAACGGTGCACCACCGTAAAACAAATACAATATATACATGATTCAATATCTGCACTAAAGAGCAAATAAGATGCTCCAATAAGGATTCACATAGATTAATCAAGTATGATATCACGAGTAAGTATACAATATAGACATAAAGTAAAGCATATGACAACCAGTTACGCAAGTTTAAAATGTCAGATAGGATTCCCAAAAATTTAGCAATATGTCTTTAGCAATATATTGCCCAAAAAATTTATTTTATATTGTGCTAGTGGCTGATAACCTTTATTGTGACTTGTATGTCCCTCCGACTTGCAGGTTGCAACTTTCTTTTAGTGTTACCAGTATGGAGGAAATTAGTTGTCTGAGATTATTCATGCCTAGGCCTCTCACAATGTGCATCCTCTACATCTAGAGGAAAGAAGGTTTTACCGTCCTCCTAGACTAGGATTCTTTACTGTAATAGAGGTGAGACTATGGAACTCGTTGCCACAAGAGGCTGAGATGGTAGATTAATTGACCAAGTTCAAGAAGGATTTAGATTCCTTTCTTCAAAAATATAATAGTTCAAGTTATGGGGAATGAATTCTGGAGAAAGGATGTTGATCCAGGAATTATTTTCATTGTCTTATTTGTAGTCAGGAAAGACTTTTTCCTCTTGTATGGAACAATTGGCATCAGCATCATAATGGCTTTGCCTTCCTCTGGATCATGACGGTAGGATTATAGGTTGGACTGTGTCTTTTTCCAACCGTCTCTACTATGTTCCTATTATGAGTACCTTCTGGATCAGATGGCAAATGAAGAAAAAGAGGGACCGGGCGCTCGTCCCGTGGAATAAATCCACGTGCAGGATCAACATGGGATTAAAATGTTAATTTTATTCTATAAAAAACATTAAGAAGGTGACATTAACACGTATCGTAACTTGCATAACGCGTTTACAATTCACAATTCATCAGATGCTTAAGTGTTACAAACTATAAAAAGCACAGTTAAAGGTTTATTTAAACAGTCACAAGCACTGCGATTGGTTTAGCTTGGAAACCAATCTCAATTCTGGTTGTAAAAACATTAAGAAAGCCTATAGTTTAAAAGAACCAATAGGGGAATTTAAAAAAGAGGACTAAGAATGAAAGAACAATCTTATTGGTTAAGCTCAAGGCGTGAAATTCTATCCGGCCAATGAGGTAGGGAGCTATTCCGTTTCTATAATATTCTATGGGGAGACTGATGACCAATTGGAGGAAAGAACAAAGTCTCAATGCTGATTGGTCAGATGTATAGAGGGAAAATTAAACTGACCAATGATAGAGTTCCTAATATTATTCAAAGAGAAAGGCGCCTTTTAAACCTTATTCTGAGAGATGCGCTCATACATGGAAGAGCGCAAATCCCACTGACGTGATATATACAGATGGCAAAAGCCGAATCCTGTTGACTAAAATAAAACACTATTTCAAAATGAGAAAATGTCATTTCAGACTTCCTTCAGGGGATCCTCAGTGAAACCCCAAACCCCCGCTAGGGAAATATAAACCAATAATAATTATAAACATACTGACAGCAAAAGAAAACATCTTAGCAGACTTATTCTAAAGGATGCACTCCTACAATTAAGCAGCGGGGTAAATTTCATAAAAAATGTAACCCCAAGACAATTTTGATACAAAAATTTAACCAATCATAGCAAAGGAAAAAGTGGAAGAGAAAAGATGGTAAACCAACTGGTAAAAAGACCAACGGGATACAACGGAAAATAAGTGTAGTAATTATAGCATAAAAAAATTTTATTTTTTGTAACTCTAATTTTTATAATAAAGAAGTGCAATGTGCTATAATGTTATGCTTATTCAGTAAATAAGTTCTGCAGCTTCATTGAGACCCTAAATAGGCCTACACCTATTTATCACGATTAGTGAACATTCATGTGTTCCTGAGACAGACCAAACACAGATACTTTTAGAAATTTTTTTGCTACGGCACTAATTGACAAATTTGCAAAATCGGCCTAAATACCCACTTTTATTCAATGGGGGCTTTTACCTATACCTCATAAAAACCTGGTGTGGAATAGATCTAGAAAATTTTCACACACAGCAGAATTGCGTGAAACATCTGAAGAAATTTGATGTTATCCCCAGCAGCCAGTCTGTACCAAACTATGACTTTTTTGTGAATGCTACAACGGAAATAAAGGCTACATCCACGAGGTAGAAGAAAAAACACTCATTGGATTCTAATCACAATCCGACCAGTTTTACACTTGGTTTTCGTTTTTGCCATGGTTTTCATATACAGAACCCCATACAACAAAAACAGAAACTCTAATCCATTCTTTTAAAGTGAAAATGGGGGTTTAATAAAATGAAAATAAGTTTTTTGACCCGGTTTTTCAGATTTTGAAACCCAACCCAGTGTGTAGACTACAGTTGGATTTTCTTTTGGGGGTCTATGGGATGTTTACAGTTGCATTTTTGCGGATTCTAAACACTGAATTAAAAATCTGACAGCAAATTAGTGTCACGTAGACATAGCCAAAGAGTATAAAACTGAAAAAGAAAACAATTATACTTTCCTTCCCTGGAGCTCCCATGGTGCCCAAATTTTACGTACAAGCCTTATTCACCGTCACATGATCATTAATAATCTCTGTGACAGCCCAACGAAGACGGGTGACGGGAGAAGAAATGCTACTCACCAGGGGAGGCGAGTAGAGGTGTTTTTTTTTTTGTTTTTTCCAATTTATTTTATTTTTTTTTCTCTTTCTTCTGTACTTGTGGAAAATTTGTAACAAATTTCATAATGCTTTAGATCTATTGCAAATATTTTATCTACTGAATTCAATTGGGAATATCAACGACAAATCCACAACATTAACGTAACAGAAATTGACTTACCATGGCTTTAGAATCTGCACCACAGGTCAAATTTTTAAATTTGGGCTTTGGATAATTTTTTTTTAAAAAAGTGAATGTGTTTTTTTTTCTATGTATCTGAATTGTGAACTAAAATTTTCCTTTGTCTTATTGTTTAAAATCAATCAATGATACCATGAGACATACCATGTGTATCTAATAAGCAAGACCACATTCACCTATAGAAACAATGGGCGACATACATGAAATTTGGTGTTAACACACCAAATTTAATGCGCATATTAAGACAAAAATGGCCTAATAGAACCCGCGTACATGGGTCCCTAAAACACGCATTCCATTTCGGCTCAGGTATACCACTTAAAAAGTGGCTTTTTCACTATATGAAAGAAAAGCTCTCTGGTTGCATGGGGAACAAAGGAAATTTTTTGACCTAGACATTTTTTTATACATGTGGCCCTTAAAGAGCTTTTTCAATAGCTCATGGGCACAGGAGCAGCAGTCACAGAAAGTTTAAGGGTATGTTAACGGCTTTTAATCAGGCGTAAATTCCGCCAAGCAATTACGCCCTAGGGCCCGGGGACGGGGCGGGGCGGGGGGGCCCCACCTTTTGTCGGGCCCAAGATTGATTCCGGGCCCTTTACCCACTGGGAATTAAAAATGTCAATTTTCCCCCCCCGGGGGGTATTCGCGGCGGAGGGCGTAACCAAAAAAACTCTATAGAATGGGGATTACCGAAAAGACTTGGGGATTCCCCCGTAATTGCGCACTCCAGCGGTAATTACGCTGAAATACACCAATTTTAACCGGGAACATAGCCTTTGCATGCTCTGTGACTACGGAAAAGTCAGTTCAGGAATGGGAAGATAACGGGTATTGTCTTCTATTGTGAATTCTGTGTGTCCAACAATTGGGGGCACCTTTCAGTGTAATTTTTTTGTTGGGGATAATGGCTCTTAGGGTCCCACAGAACAGGAAGTGTCAAAAAAAACCTAGGGGCCAAAGGAAAACCAGGACTAAGGGTTTTTTAAAAAATTTTTGATATGAGGTAAAATTTAAAAAAACACAACCAAAAAATTTTAATGTTTTAAACTAAAAACATTTTAAAAATTTTTTGAGCAAAATTTTAAAAGCCTGTCCCCAATTGTTAAGTCCCCTTTATGAGGGCACACATCAGTGGGCAGACCCCGTTTCCAGCGCTGGTCCCTTTTCGAAGAGCTGGATTTTTAAGAAAAATTTTAAGCTCAAATCTGCAGTTTTTGCCAAAAAAGTCTGTTTAATTTTGCCCCCACTTAGGCTAAACCCCCCCCACCCCAAACGGATTAAAACCTTTACTTGAAAGAAAAACGGGAAATAACTTAAAGGGCGGGCAACCTTGGGGGATGGGGCAAAATCTGAAACTGCAAACAATTTCAGGGGACCAGAGCGGAAACAGCACGCACAACTTTTGTGGCCTCAGCAAGGGGGGCATAAACTATGGCAGGTTCTCTTTAAGTTAAGCCTCTGGAACTTGTGTGTTCATCTATTTTCTATAATGGTCAAATCAGATTTGTAGATGGTACAATCAGTTATGCATATTTCAGATCCACAGTGGACTTGGTTGACTGATATCTGACCTAACAAATGGGATGGGCGGGAAGGGGATAATGGAGTTTTATTTCGAAGTTGAGATTTATTTATGATTTCTCTAGTTTGGGAGGTCAGGGACTTTAAACAGGAAGATAAATTAAAAGCTTAACACCTTTTAACAAAAATTATAGCTTAGTGTTCCCTTCAAATTCTTTAATTTGGGCCCCCACAGGGTGTGAAAAATTGGGTAAATAATTAGACAGTTGGCCTGGAAAAAGGAAGTGTATTTTACACTGTCCATTGGGTGTTTGATTTTCCCACAAGATGCTGACTTGTTTTCCCAAAATTATTTTGAAGTATTTGGGCCCGCCCCTAATCCAAAGTGCAATACTAGATTTTATATTTATTATTGGTTTTAATAAAATAATTTGGACCATGCTCCAAGATTGTTTTATTTAATAATATACAGTACAAGTTATAAAGGTCTTCAAAGGTGCCCCTGTCCTTGAAAGCATCGGGGAAGAAGATCCTGGATTTAGTGTGGGGATGTGAACAGCAGCAACCTGATGACCATGTAAAAAGGCTTTGGCACCACGGGCAAGGTTACCCGGAACCAACTCCTAGTCCTTTCAAAGGAGTACCAAACAACGGGAAAATAAAAAGTGCAAATATAAATTTAAACTAAGTGTCAGCCCAAATCAACCTCAAGGGTAAATTTTACCCTCCCCCCCATATATCTGGCCACTTTTTCCGAGAAGGGAGTATTTTTGTTTAAAACAATCTATATGTCCAAAATCCCACAGGGGGGCAGAGGTTCTTTAAGTAAACCCAAATGACCAAAGGGGGACATTATGATCAGGTTTTTCAACCCCTTTTCTACGTCAAAGAGCATCTACGATTTTATGCGCCAACAAATGAGTTAGGGGCATTGTTTTTTAAGACTCACACTTCTAATCACCTAACCCTGAGGGGGGGTTTTTGAGGGGTTTTTTGGGGGGGTCGCACCACACTCTAATATTAGACACATAATGAAGTTTTTCGGCAAAAAAAGGCGCTACGCTCGAACAGGCAACCTATTCCAATTGGTCTGCCTAGGATCAAGGGGAGATGTTTTGCGTTAGGGGGGGAAAAAAAAAACCAATATTTTCAAGTTACCCCCCAACAAAATTAAAAAGTAATTTTTATAATTATCAAACTATTAAAAATTTAAATTTTTACAAAATTTTAAAAAATTTTAAACATAAAATCAATAATAAAAAATATAGGGGGGCGACATGTAAAAATTTTTAATGCAAACTTTTTTTTACTTTTGGGGGCCCACACTCCCCATTCCAAAATAGATATAGAAAAAGTGAAAGAATACGACATAAAAAGATTTTTGGCCATTTACATAGAGCTTAATGCCCAAACTTTTTTTGGGGTACAGTGTAATGCCCAAACTTTGGGGCAAATAAGCTCTAAGAAAAGCCCAAAAATCTGTCGTATTCTACACTCTCAAAATCTCCTAATCCGAGGGATTGAAACATTAAGAGGGCGACAATTTTTGAATTCAAATTCGTACTTTTTTTTTACTTGGGGCCAACACCACAGTTTTTTAAATAGATTAGAAAGTTTTAAAAATACGACAGATTTTTGGGGCATTACCTAGACTTTTTGCGACAAGTTTTTGGGGCATTTCCCCTCTATGCCCATACAAATTTTGGCGCATTGAGCTCTATTAATGCCCCCAAAATCTTCAACTGCGTATTCAAACACTTCTATTTTAGAACCTGGGTGGGCCCAAAGAAAAAAAACTACGCATTCGAATTATACGGGGCCCCTAAATACCCAAAAATATAAAAAATCTTCTAAAAATTATTTTAAAATTAATAAATCAAAAACAATTTTTTTACTTAAATAACCCACTGATGTTTTTGTTCAGTTTTTTTAATTCTTCCCACATTAAATTTTACTTTTATTTGTGCTCCCTCTCACCTTTATTCTACATACAGAAAGACCCGCACAGCCAGGTATTGCTGGGACCTTGGTCCACCAAGATGAAAGTACCAAGTTTCTTTTTCACTAACTCTATTCATGACTTTTTTTTTTTATTTCCACCTATCTATGCCTTTAACATGTTAGGCGCTTACTAAAAAGGCCTAATTTTTGAAGTGACTAAACATAGGTGAGGCATGATGAACTTAGACCCCATTTATAATCGCAAAAAACCCCACTTTCATCAATCGGCGATTATACACTGAAAACGAGGCTCGACAATTCACTTCGAATCGCCTTCCTTCATATATGTCTACCCAGGATCATTCTCAAGCACATCAAACAGTGTACAGAAGTGATATAAAAGGGGTGATCAATTTACAATAAAAATGCAAACAAAGAAAGTAAAAAGAAAATTTTGCAATTTTAAAAAAGACAAAACATGATAGTCATATTTCATATCATTTACTGGGCCCCCACCCGTTGCACCATGCTAATTTTTTTCAAAAAAGATTTTGGGATGTGCAGACCAAATATTGTTTTCTAGAATATATCATATCAAGTAATAATCAAATACATGTGTTCAATGACTTATTTCAAAAAGATATATGCCATTACAGATCGTGACAAATCGATAATAAAATTAAATTTAAAATAAAGATACAAACACCGTGTAATTTACAGAGTAAAATCCTTATACTGGAAGGGTACCCCCATCGCTTTTACAATGTTTGCCTCTTGAAATCAAACTCCTAGTGCTCGAATGCTCTGGACTGAGCATGCGCATACAGAAAAAGTCCATCTTGACAAAAGGGGAAAAAAAATTTCCCCCAAACTTTTGAAATAAACAAAGTTACACTTCGATATCTACACAGTAGGGGTGGTGATAGTATTTTTTTTTTTGTGTATAATAAGTATATAATAATATATCACTCACCGCCCCTTTATTAGGGCACCAGCTTAACGGTTGACCCCCTTTTGCCTTCAAACGCCCCAATCTTTTGTGGCAAGATTCCCCCCAAAAGGGGTTTCAACGATGCTCAATTGGGACCAAGGGGCCCAAAGAGTGGCAAGAAAATATTCCCCACACCATGACACCACCACCACCAGCCTGAACCGTTGAACAAGGCAGGATGGATCCATGCTTTCATGTTGTTGACGCCAAATTCTGACGCTACCATCCAAATGTCGCAGCAGAAAACGAGACTCATCAGACCAGGCCAACGTTTTTTCCAATCTTCTACTGTCCAATTTCGATAAAGCTTGGCAAATTGGAGCCTCAGTTTCCTGTTCTTAGCTGAAAGGAGTGGCACCCGGTTTTGGTCTTCTGCTGCTGTAGCCCATCGCCTCAAAGTTCGCCGTACTGTGCGTTCAGAGATGCTCTTCTGCCTACCTTTGTTGTAACGGGTGGCTATTGAGTCACTGTTGCCTTTCTATCAGCTCGAACCATCTACCCATTCTCCTTTGACCTCTGGCATCAACAAGGCATTTCCGCCCACAGGACTGCCGCTCACTGGATGTTTTTTCTTTTTTGGACCATTCTCTGTAAACCCTAGAGATGATGGTGCGTGAAAATCCCAGGAGATCAGCAGTTTCTGAAATACTCAACCACCCTTCTGGCACCAACAACCATGCCACGTTCAAAGGCACTCAAATCACCTTTCTTCCCCATACTGATGCTCGTTTGAACTGCAGGAGATTGTCTTGACCATGTCTACATGCCTAAATGCACTGAGTTGCCGCCATGTGATTGGGCGATTAGAAAATTAAGTGTTAACGAGCATTGGACAAGGTGTAAACCCAATAAAGTGGCCGGTGAGTGTATATATATAGGCCAAGAAGCATATAGAAGACATCAATTTGTAATGTAATAAGCACCAATAATGAGGCGGCATCCAGGAGAATCAATTCCAACCTTTGATATATCTCCCACCAGGAAAAAATAACACTTAGCAGTATATGACTATCATGCATATCCAGTCATGGCATGTCACAATTTTAATACCCCAGAAGGTTTGGGGTTTGACAGTCAATGACAATGGGCCATAAAGGATAATTATTGGATGTGCAGTTTCAAAAAATGACAGGGCAACAACAACTCGTAAAAAGGTCATGATTAAAGATGGGCGAATCGATTCTAACGAAGTGGAATTCGTTTAGAATTTCAGGAAAACTTTGATTCTGCACGACGCCGAAGTTTAGGGTGATTCGCGGGAACGAAGCGTCTTTTATTGGTATAATGGCCGCGAATAGAGATGGGCGAATTGATTCTAACGAAGTGGAATTCGCTTAGAATTTCAGGAAAACTTCGATTCTGAACGAAGTTGAAGTTTGGGGTAATTCGCGGGAACGAAGCGTGTTTTTGATTGATAAAATGGCTGCGAGCACATGGCGTTACATGGGGCAAAGAAGTCTGGAAAGAGGAAAGGCATAGCCTACATCACATGTGCAGAGATGAAGCCAATTAGAGACCGGCGGGATTCTGTGACGTCACCGCACTATATAAGTCCGGGCTATATAAGTTTCATGCTCGCTCCTCTCACTGTACTGAGTAGGGAAGGTGCTGCCGCCGCTGCTGCTTATGATATCTCATACTAAAAAACTAACTTTTATACAGCGATTTTTGGGGGGTGTCACAGCTTGTCTCAGAGACTGCTTCTCTTACGTTCTATTTCTGATTTTGTGGGTATTGGAACTGAAGTCCAGCGTGCGTCCAATGCAGCTGCATATACATTTTAATGCTATCTGCTCACAGCACATTGAATATCCAAGGGTTATCTAAGCCGGTTCCTGTTGCATTCAGTTAAAGAAACAGCGTTTTTACAATCCAAATACCACTTCATTTTTGGTTGCTCATTTATTTTGAGCAATTTAGATCCAGGGGTTAATTAAGCGTTGTTCTGCTGTTGTGGTCACTAAAAGAAACATTCCGTTTCACCGCCAAAGAAGAAATTTTGCCTGTAGCATAATTCATATCTGAAGGTTAATTTCGTGTTTTTCTGTTGTTGTGTTCCGTAAAATAAACGCAGTTTTAACACGCTACAAAGCTGGTAATTGTTGGCAGCATATTTCTTTTGCGCAATTTACATTCAAGGGTTAACTAAGTATTTTTCTGCAGTTGTACTTAGTAAAAGAAACATTGTTTTTCACCGCGAAAAAAGAAATTTTGCCTGTAGCATAATTCATATCCGAAGGTTAAATTAAGCCTGTTTGTGCTTTTTATTTTCTTTAAAATACACAGTGTTTTTAAACGGCACATACAAGTAAATTTTTCCTGCCCATTAGTGGTGAGCAATTTATATCCAAGGGTTACCCAAGCTTTTTACTGGGTTCATTTGGAGTCAAATACAGGGTGTGTATTTATCATATACATATACTTTATCAAACAGTGTCTGTACATTTTAGAACAAACAGTATGTCAGACAGAGAGGTGGCAGGTAGCGTTGAGCGATTTTTATCGACAAAGTTGAAATCGGGAAGGTTTTTATGGTGATCGAAATTTCCAGATCATGCGATAATTAAGGTTAAAATCTGAGCATCATCTATTAAGATCGCGCCTTTTTCGGTGCTTCCTGTAATTTTGGCGGCCAGCAAATCAGTTTACAAATAGAGCAGGGTGAGTGGGGTTTTGGCGACGTCAATGACTGGGATGTGTATGGTTGCGATTGGCGGGAAAAATCAATGAACCTCTTTTACATAGAACAGCGTTTCCTGTTTCAGCCTCAGTTCTCTCAGCGTCTCATAGGGATAGGACCTGTGCTCTCCCTTTGTGGCCAAACAGCTCAGCGAAATAGTCTATTTCTGCACAGAGAAACCTCTACTATTAGCTGTGATCCTTACAATTTAGTTATATTAAGAGATTTGAAGATTTATGTATTTTAGCTAGTGAATTTTAAAGCAGCATCTACCGCTGAAAATTCATGGCGGGGGGCGCGGGGGGGGGGGCCCCGCGGGCGAACACAGACAAGCTCTATCTAAAAAAGAAAACGGGATAAAGTTCACCAAGACTTAGTGTAAGACATTGTATGGAAATATCTTTATTATTAACGGGTTTGCTATTGAAATATTTCCGGGATTTTGGGGCAGCCTGAACTTATATTGGATACACATCATTTCTAGTAACTGCAGTCTCTTTGTTAGGTGCAAAACTCCACTTTTATTATCATATAACATTTCAGATATGTGTTAAATTTTAATTTTACCTTTATTACACCTGTGACTGTTATTTTATCCACCTTGCATTTTAAATTACAATCCAGCAATCTTGTAGTCAGCACGGGTTTTGTTTGTTGCCAAAAATACCGTGAAATCATACGAAAACATAACAGTTACATGTTTTTTGACTTTTGCGCACCCAGCACTGTTCATTGACGCAGCATCCACGTAAATCTTAAAACAGCAATTCATATTCACCACGGGTGAATTGAAAGGTGCAAAAATACCGTTTATTATACCAAAACATAACATTTACGTGTTTTTTGACTTTTGCACACCCAGGTTTGTTCATTGACGCAGCATCCACGTAAATCTTAAAACAGCAATTCTATATTCACCACAGGTGAATTGAAAGGTGCAAATAATACCGTGTTTTAAACGAAAAACATAACAGATACTTGTTTTTGGATTTTTGCGCACCAGCTTTGTTCATTGACGCAGCATCCACGTAAATCTTAAAACAGCAATTCTATAGTCACCACAGGTGAATTGAAAGGTGCAAAAAATACCGTGTATTTACTAAAACATAACAGATACTGTTTTTTTGACTTTTGCGCACCCACTTTGTTCATTGACGCAGCATCCACTTTAAATCTTAAAACAGCAATTCTATAGTCCACCACAGGTAAATTGAAATGTGCAAAAAATACCGTTATAATACAAAAACATAACAGATACAGACATAACAACTCCTTTCCTGGCACTTTTTAATCGGGGGGTCAGACAGGTTTAATGGTCATACTGCGGTCCAGGACAGGTATAGTCAATGTCCATGAAACTAAAATGGTGGTTGAAAGACTCCTTTTTGCGGCATTTTTTTAAAATCTGGGGGTCATGCAGGTTTTGGGGCCATGCTGCGTTCCAGGACAGGGATATTCAATGTCCAGTTCAAGTAACATGAGGGTTTTCAAATCATACTGCCTTCTGGCACTTTTTAATTTGTGGGTGATGCCTTTTTAAGGGTCAGGCTGTGGTACAAGACAGGGATAGTGAATGGTCTGTGACTTTTTTTCTGTGACTTTTATAAACTAAGTGTGTTGCCTAAGATGTAGCACGTATCCATTTGACTGTTGTGGATGTTAATTTCAGCTTCTCCAGCCTGGTTTTGGTGTAATAATGAAGGTGTTGTTGCCTCCCCCATAGACTTTAATGCTATCGCTCATAATCGATGCTCACTATCGAAAAACCTTATCGATAGGGGCCGACAATCGACTACCCGCTCGATCTCAAATAGCCAACGCAATCGCTCAACACAGTGGCAGGCTCTTCACCCGCGAGGGGCAGTGGCACAAACATTCCCTGGAGCGGGCCCCCAGGCCCGCAGTACAGCAAGGGACGTTGCAGCAGGGGTCACCGGTGAGGCCACAACTGCCGCTGTCATCTTGCGGCCGTGTGTTGATCAGCAACCCTTTGGGTTCTTGATTGGTTGACTAGGTCATCCACTTCCTCCCAGATGACATCTGACAACCCCACCAAGAGTCGGTGGGAACGTCAACACAAACCTTAGTTGGCATAGCCGGAGCGGGCGGCCCTCACCTGTCCTCAACCCTCCTCGGTCCCATCCGGTTCCCTCAGCCAAGATCTACTATGTGTCTGGGCTCAGTGCCACTATAAGCGAGGATGAACAATTTGAGGACAGCAGTCAGCAGCTACTTGGCAGCGAAGAAATGGGGCCAATATCCCCTGCTTCTTGCAGTAGGCAGCAAAGTATAGATGTGGAGAGTGTCATTGTGCCACTCTGTGGCCTACTCCTGTTTTTGACACCTCCAGGATGTCATTGTGCCACTCTTTGACCTCATGCTGCTGCTGTTGTTTGTTCCTGCGTGACCTCCACACTTTGTCATTGTGCCACTGTCTGACCTCATGCTGCTGCTGTGGCTGCTGCTGGGCCCTCCACACTGTGTCATTGTGCCACTCTCTGACCTCATGCTGTTGCTCCTGCCATCACCCCCCTCTCTTCATTGTGCCACTCTGTGGCCTACTACTGTTTTGCCACCTCCAAATGTCTTACCACTGCCTGACCTCAAGCTCGCTGGGCTGCTGCCGTGCCCTCCACACTGTGCATTGCCACTCTGGGCTACTCTGTTTTTGCCACCTCCGAATGTCATTTGCCACTCTCTGACCCATGCTGCGTGGCTGCCCGTCCCTCCACACTCGTCACGAAGTTGCCACCTGAAACCCTCAGCTTGTTTTTTTCCAGCGTCGCAGCCATGACTTAACAGCTACATTCCTCTTCAGTTTTTTGTCAGTTTTGCCCTCTTAAGTGCCCAGGAATTTTAAAGTGAACGAATCAAGACGCAGCAGACATATCGGTCAAACCCAAAACACAACATTGATGAAGACCCCAAAACCCAAACTTCCCTGCATATTTAACATGCACAAAGTCCACAGCAACCCTGCAGGCTCTTGCAGCCTGGAAATACTGTTTTTTAACGCGATTCGTCCTGAAGCAATCGGACCAAAACAAATTTTGTCGGTAAAAATTTGGCGAAGCACTAATCAAATTTTTGAGAAATCGTCCACCTAGCCCGAACAAAAGGCATTACAGGGCAGAGAACTCTGGGAAAAAAAAAACACCCTCAATACATGTGGCAACGAAAACCAATCGCGACTGGGGGGCTTCTTGACGTCACAGCCCTATAAATACGGACACATCTTAAATCCTCACTCTGTGCCCGTCATAAGCATTTTCCGCTTGCTGCACTATTTTTGAACATATTTAAAACAAACTCGTTTTATCATGGGCTGGGGGAAAGACAATTACAAGTGTGTGTCATTTGCCACTTGTTTTTTAACCAGCGTTTTATTTTCTTGAAGTTTGTGGGAATTCTCCCTAAAGTCCAGGGTGGTGAACTCTGTCCTATATATCCTTAATTACATCTGGTGTTCTGTAGGGTATTTACAACCCAATGCTTAATTTAAAACCCCTTGATTGTGGGTTAATTGCACTAAAATATAAATGTGGTCTTTTTATTTGTCCTATATAGCCTAATTTACACTGATTTTCCCGTATGAATTTTTACACCCAAGCTTAATTTACTTCTTGATTTTGGGGTAACTTGGACTAAAATAAAGGGTGTCTATATTTTTTGGTCCCATATATGCCTAATTTACATGCGATTTTTCTGTAGGGTATTTCATACACAAGGCTTAATTTAACCTCTTGATTGTGGGGTAATTTGGAGTAAAATACAGGGTGTCTGTATTTTTTTGCCCCTTATACGCTTAAATTACAACTGTTTTTTTTTTTAGGGTTGTCAGGGACCAAATCAGGGACACACCCAGAAGACACAGACGAGTGAGGCCCTGACGCTGGTCCCAACCCCTGCCCTGCCTTATTGGGGTACCCCTCTTAAAAAGGTCGGCCCCAACCAGAAGACTGAGACTACACTGAATACGGGGACACAGACACAGATAAACAATACAAACCAATAAGGAATGTTTAGTAAGCAAGGTTTGGCCCCAAGCGGGCAGCGCAGTACCAAATCGGGAGACGAGGAAAAACGTAAGACAAGCCAAAGGAAATAACGGTCGGTGCAAAGTACAAAACCAAAGGGGAAAAAAATGGTCAGTAGCGCAGCAGGGTTTAGGCAACAAAAGGACAAATAAAGGCAACGCTATACAGGCAGAAATCTATAGCAGGCAAATGAAGTGAAAGAAACCTTTTTAAAAAGGTAACCAAGGAGGCAGGATTGAGGTCATAGTGGGAAAAAAACACAAGGCTGGATAGGAACAAAGGTTGTCAATCAAAAGGGAGAAACTCAATCTCCAAGAGTGCTGGAGGTTTCCCGGCCAGGGCTTTGGGCCAGAGTCAATCAAGCAAAGAGCGAGGAAACACAGTTCACACTTAGTGAATACAATTCCAAAACATCAAGTAAAAAACCCCGGCTTCCGTCGCAACGGCCGGGGGCCCGGCAACGGGCCCAAAGCTGAGGTTCTGTCGGGCATGATCATGACGGGGTATTTTATATCCAAGGGTTAATTTGGGCCTATTTTTTTTGTGGGGAATTTTGGGAGAAAAAAAAGGGGGTGTGTGTATTTTTACCCCAATACACTAAATTTCATCTCTTTCATTCGTGAAACTTCGCCCTACAAACACCAAATCCAGCCACCCCCACCCTCTTGGGATATGCTACCTGGGGCAAACAGTACATTTTTTCACTTATTGTGGTGATTCTGTTTAAATTCGATAAAAGTAAGCCCCCCCGCCCCAAAAGATGAAAAAAATTCATCATAATTTTGCATTGCATCAATCATTTGGCCTTTCCCTTTGACCCCTCAGTGTCTGCTTTCAATTGGGTCAAAAATCCACATTGCTAAAGCCAAAAAGAAACGGGAAATTTGAACCAAAAATAAGTCAATGGAATATTTGCATGTGTTTTTGAACCACTCCTTTTTTTTGGCACCTACTCATCTGACAATCCTGAATAAAAAAAGGACCTGTCATACAGCCGCACAGTTTCTCCGAAAAACAATCGGTTTGTTTTTTCCCTTTTCTTCCTTGTGCAGATTAAAAAAAGGGGGAAAACCAAACATAGTCAACGTCTAGAGTGGTGGAGGTCGGAAAAAGGATTGGTAAACCACAGGGTGGTCAATTGAGAGTGTGGTCAGTTGGCAGCAGCATGAGTAGGCCACAAGGGCAATGACAGTTTTGGGGAGGGGCAGCAGCAGATTAGCCAAAACACAAAAGTACACAGTGTGGAGGTGGCGCAGCACAGCATCACGGGAAGTTGCACAATGTCAAAATTTTTTGAGGGGGCAGCAGCTAGATACAAAGAGGAATAGCAGTAACACAACATCAAGCCAGGAGGACTTGGTATACCCTGGAGATGACAGCAGCACATGAGGAGACCTGAGGGGAGGGTGGCAGCAACACAAAGGCTCCGGGTCCCGCTATTGGTGGGTATCTAAATCCCCCGGGGGTTTAATAAAGCGCTAAACAAAAACCCCACCTGAGGTTGCGCTGATGGAGGGGGTACTGCCCCTTTAGCCCCCATCCCTCCACACACCTGGCAGTGGTACTGAACCTGTGAACCCCCGGGTCAGACCTGCAAGGATGGAAAGGCGCAGATAGGCACGGCCAACGACACATGGATCACTCATATACTTGGTTGGCCCCCGTTTTGGGGCAGGTGAAAAAATGCCCCCATTTGGGACCGAAAGAGGGCCAAGAGGGTAGAGAGCCAGAATCACCTTTCTGCTGGATGGGACTTTTAGCAGCAGGCAAATCAGCAACATGGGCCACTCCCAAAGAGACTCTGGGGATTTCCCACGAACGGGCCACGTTTGCTGGGTCATTTTCCCTCGTCTTCCTAATCCTCCGGGTTGCTCCGCCCTCTCCGGCACCTGAATAAAAAAAACACTAATTTCGCCAGACACTGCGTGCTCCAATGTCTTCTTCGCCCCCTAGTTCACCCCCACCAAACCATGGGCCCTAGATGAAATCGCCATTCTCCAGTCCCCTGACCAGGGAGATTTTCAGCATCGTTCCCCGGACATGAACAGTGGAATGACTTATTCACCCGTATTCTGGGAAATGACAAATAACGTGTACTAACCAAAGGGCCTGGCAAACGGGAGGTGTCACACAGAGCTGCCACTGGCTGACTCGGGGGGACTCCTGTCCACTTGGATCATCAAAATTTGTTAATGGGTTTTTCGTTCAAAAATTTTTTTCCCTGTTCAATATTCTCCCTTCATAATTTCTCCCCGTTTCATATATTTCTGCCTGTTCATTATTATTGTCTGTTTAAACAATTACTCCCTGTTCAGAAAATTTCTCCCTGTTCAAAAAATTTCTGTTTTTCTCTGTTTTAAATTTTTCTCTGTTCTGTTTAGCTCAACAGGGTGGCTTGGCGGTGTAGAAATGGCTAAAGTGAATGCAAAGTTTCCCTTCAAGTTCCTGAAAGGGGCATAGTCCACTTTAAAAGGGGGGACAGCATACCACCAACTTGGGGCATGACAGGTCAAATCTGCCTTAGGGAGGGGTAACGCAACTGCGTCCTTGGCAATCGTCTCGGGGTACGACTGCTGGACAATGATGCCAGGGCAGGAGTATCTGGCCCCTAAAGAAAGTAAAAGACAGGAGTTGTCTTTGGCAAAGGTGGGGAAGCTTGACTCCTAAAAAGGGAGGCGGGCCATTGGGTGCTGTTGCGACAGATGGGCCACCAACTGAACAGTTTTTTTCCAGCCACGTATGGGACTGTATGCTTATGATGTTGATGCAGGGCTGTGGGGCCAACGTTAGGTCCCTGGTCACGCTTTACTTTCTGCCCACAGATTCTACATATAGCCATGTTCCCTCCCTGGGGTCTTGTCAAAAAAAATGCCACACCGCCGGGGTAGGGATTTTACCCCCAATTCTCTGCACGACTGACTGTTTTCCTCCGCGCCCCGGTGAGCCCCTGTGCCGCTACTTTCTGGGATCTGCAAAGTGGGTGGGGCTAGATCAAGCTTTTGGCTCCCAACCCGCACTGCTGCCACCCTCTACTCCCGGGCCCCAAAACCGCTTTTGGGCTGCGCCACTGCCTCCACGCAAGCTGCCGCTCTTTTTTTCCCGATATGATGATGAAGAGATGAATCCTTCTTCCAGGGGCCCGGACAATGCTTGTCGTAGTTAGGGGGACCGCCAGGGCACCCCTTAAAAACCCGCAGAAAAAAGGGGGGGCAAGGAGGCATGGGGTGGGCTGAATTTTTCCCCTTTGGGGGGGGACTTAGCCTTTTTTAACTAGGGGACCAGGGAAAATTCCCAGCCTTTCTTGTTCGCCCGGCCCCAAGTGCGTCGGCTGCCCAATAGTGCTTGCCTTCACCGCCCCTCCCCAACGGTGTCGCTGTACAGAGCCTGCCGCCGCAAAAATAAAACCCCCATGCCATCCCTCAACACTACTTTCCCGCTTCTGAAGAAGCAGCGGAAGTCTTCCCCCCCCTTTGCGCCCACTGTCCCCAAATAGTTTTTTTCCCCACGATAGTGGGGCAGCACATAGTAGTTCTCTGGGGGTGGGGAAACAACGGGGGCAGAAGTGGGGGGAGGGGAGGTTGGCCCCTGCCTGCCCCGGGCAATGGATCTAAAGGTTGATCTTTTCAATCACCGACTCTTTTCCCCGGGGTTTTCAGAGTCATCTGGAAAAGGGAAACCTAGGTGTGGGCAAACAAATGGCCCTACTGACACCGGAAACTGCGGGCTCGGGGGACCCCCGCCCGTACGTCCTCTTTCGTGCTGCGACCGTGCGCCCAAAAACCTACTATTACGTTCTTTGTTTCCCCCTGTACAGAAAACCACAACCCTCACAGTTTTAAGTGCGCTCTGAAAACTCAGCTTCTCAGACAAGCCTACCAAGAGCCCTGATTGTTAACCCCTCAAACTCTGTCACACATTTGTCACTTCCTGCACTTTGGCACCCATAGGCACTTATCTGTATATAGATGTATGGTTGCGATGGCAGATTCATCCACTTTTTTTTATGTATACTACCCAATATACCAGAAATAATACAGATGACATCTCAGACAAGGATGAGACATTCAGTCCAGCTTAAATTTTACAAATTTTCAAAATCTAAAATATAAAATAGATTAAAATATTAATATATAAATAATTATAGCTTACATAGAACAATATACAGGCAGTTACGAACGGGATAGGGACTGTAGGTTTGTTCTTAAGTTGAATTTGTATGTAAGTCGGAAATTATATATTTATTAAATGTAACTCCAGCACAAAAGGTTTTTTTTGGTTTTGGATAGTGCAGGGAAGGGTTTTTACACTTGTTTTGCTGTCTGTGTCCCTGTTAAGAAGATTTCACCTCATGTGCTGCTGTGGCATGATGGAACTTGTCGTTCCACAGCTACTATTTGTTATGGATTATGGAGCTACAAGTGCCAGCATGCCCCATAGGTCTCCGTTTGTAACAAGGGGACAGATGTAATTCGGAACAGAGAAAGTCGTTGACTGCCTGTTTATTACAAATTACATCAAGCACTGTTTGTGCTAACATACCCTGAAGGGAAATGTGATGGTAGTCTTTCACAGACAAGTCAGGTTTGTATCTCTCAAAAAGCTTTATGACACATTTGTGGAAAAATTCAATATTAAAAGCTAATGGACTTAGTGTCAAGCCTGTGTATCCATTCCAAGTCCTTGCGTTTGATTATCTAGACTATGTAACATTGTGAAGCGATGGAGATACATCCCGTCCAGCTAGTAAGGGTTATTACTGTTTTTAATTACATGTGTTTGTAATCTTTGTTTAGTATGTTATATATCAATTTGGATCACATTATCACGATGTAGTACATGAGCATATATATTTTTGAAATATGTCATTGAACACCTGTATTTGATTATCACTTGATATGATACATATGACTATCACTGATTTTGTCTTCATAATATTGCAATATTTTCTTTATTACACGCTTTAGTTGTTTGTATTTTATTGTAAATTGATAAACACTTCTATATCCCTTCCTGTACACTGTTTGATGTGCTTGAGAAAGGTCCTGAAACGTTGCCATTGTTTAGTGTTGAGCGATTATTATCGACAAAGTTGAAATCGGCACAGTTTTTATGTTGATCGAAATTTTTAGATTATGTGATAATTTAGGTTAAAATCTGTGCATCATCTATTAATATCGCGCCATTTTCGGCGCTTCCTGTCATTTTGGCGGCCAGCAAATCAGCTTACAGAATAGAGCAGGGTGAGATGTGTGTGCGACGTCATGACTGAGATGTGTATGGTTGCGATTGGCTGGAAAAATCACATGACCTCGTTTTACATAGAACAGCCCTTCCTGTTCATGATCAGTGTCTCTCAGCGTCTCATAGCAGTAGGACGTGCGCTCTGCCTGTGTCCAAACAGCTCAGCGAAAATTATTCTATTTCTTCAAAGAGGAAGAGCTCTACTAGTTAGCTGTGATCCTTACAACTTAGTTAGATCAGAGATTGGAAGATTTTATGTAGTTAGGTAGAGAATTTTAAAGGAGCATCTACCGCTGTAAAGTCACGGAGCGGAGCGGGGGTTGCGGGGGGGTCCCGTGGGCGAACACAGACAAGCTCTTTAAAGAATACTGGATATAGTTCACCAAGACTTAGTGTAGACATTGCACTGCAATAGCTTTATTATTAACAGTTTTCTATTGAAATATTTCCTGGATATTGGGCAGTCTGAACTTATATTAGGATACACATCTTTTCTAGTAACTGCAGGTCTCTTTGTTAGGTGCAAAACTCCACTTTTATTATCAGTATACATTTCAGATAGGTGTTCTTTTTCAATTTTGCCCATTCCAGCTTTGTTGATATAGCCACCTTGCAGTTAAATTAGAATCCAGCAATTTTGTAGTCAGCACAGGTTGATAGGTGCCAAAAATACCTTTTATTATCCGAATACATTTCAGATACGTGTTTTTTCACTTTGGCGCAGGCCAGCTTTGTTGATAGATCTACTTTGCAGTTAAATGTGAATACAGCAATTTTGTAGTCACCACAGGTGAATTGAAAGGTGCCAAAAATACCTTTTATTATCCGAATAAATTTCAGATACGTGTTTTTTTCACTTTGGCGCAGGCCAGCTTTGTTGATAGATCTACTTTGCAGTTAAATTTGAATACAGCAATTTTGTAGTCACCACAGGTGAATTGATAGGTGCCAAAAAATACCTTTTATTATCCGAATACATTACAGATACGTGTTTTTTCACTTTGGCGCACTACAGCTTTGTTCATTGAGGTACCTTGCACTTAAATGTGAATACAGCAATTTTGTAGTCACCACAGGTGAATTGATAGGTGCCAAAAATACCTTTTATTATCCGAATACATTACAGATACGTGTTTTTTCACTTTGGCGATCTACAGCTTTGTTCATTGAGGCACCTTGCACTTAAATGTGAATACAGCAATTTTGTAGTCACCACAGGTGAATTGAAAGGTGCCAAAAATACCTTTTATTATCCGAATAATAATTTCAGATACGTGTTTTTTCACTTTGGCGCAGGCCAAGCTTTGTTGATAGATCTACTTTGCAGTTAAATGTGAATACAGCAATTTTTGTAGTCACCACAGGTGAAATGAAATGTGCCAAAAATACCTTTTAATATCAGTATACATTTCAGACAGGTTTTTTTCACTTTTGGTCAGTCAAGCTTTGTTGATAGATCTACTTTTCAGTTCAAATTGAATCCAGCAATTTTGTTTTGATTTGAGGGATTTGAGAATAGCTGTGATTTGCCGTCTTTTAATAAGAGACTTTCCAAAACTCTTCCATACCTTCTCAAATTTTTATATTTCTGAACATGGAGCGAAATTCAGGTGGTAAGCGAGCAAAGAGGGGGGGTAGGACATGGAGGTAGAGGTACGAGAGAAGGTGCTCCTTCCAGTGCTGGCGACAACACGCATGCCAGCGGATCGTCAGTTGCAGGACCGTCAGGCCTGTCATCGCTGGGTCAGGGCCCTGTGAATCTCAGTAACGAACAGCGTCGCCAATCTGTCCTTCAGTGGTTAATGCAACCTGCATCCAGCAGTCTTACCTCCTCGTCCTCCCAGTCACGGCCACAAATGTCGTCATCAGCATCATCAGCATCTGTCCAACATGAAGCAGCCCAAATGTCAACTCGTGTACCCACCACTGTGGATAATCCATTTTCATAAGACCTCTCTGATGACAAAATGCGGTTGGGGTCAGAAGGCATGTTAAAAGATCAAGAGGCCAAAGAGGATGATTTTCTCTGCTCTGACGCCCAGTTACTGATGCCATCAGAGGAGGAGAAGGAAGCTGGTCAATCGGCAAAAATCCCGGGCGGTCGGCAACGCCTTGCAGTCCCTCTTGCTTGTAGCCCGCAGCTCCTGGATGCAGAATGTCAGGACGACTAAGTCACCTGTGTTGATGATGATGATGACAACATTGCGGATCCAACGTGGTCTTTTCAGCAGAATTTGCTTGCGAGCGCTTCATCACTGGACGAGGAGGAAGATGATGGGGTAGTGTCAGTATGGGTTCCGCCTCAAAAAGGGAGAGGGCGGTCGCAGAAGTCCGCTGATATGATTCCGCCAGCCACAGTCAGCGCAAACCCCGCTCCTCGCTTATCGCAGTCAAAAAGGTCCAGGACCTCTCAAGCCTGGGCCTTCTTTGAGCAAGCCTCTGATTCACCCAGCGATGTCATATGCCGCCTTTGCCGTAAACGCATAAATAGAGGCAAGAACCTTAGGTGGTTAACCACCACCAACATGTCTAGTCACATGCAGCGAATGCATGAGTTGAAATGGTGGCAACACTTGGCCAAAAAATGCCAGGCCGACGCCGGGCCTCCAACCACTGTCACACCCTCTGTCTCCACCTCCTCCTCCTCCTCCGCCACCACCAAGCGTTCCTCAGCTGCCCATGTCTCTCAGAGTCATGATCAGGGATCAGCCTCCGCTTCAGCCTCCACCGTCGCCCGAGTACCACCAGCACCACCAGAGACCCATCCTACCCCTTCTCCTTCCGCCAGTTTGACGACCTGCACGCCGTACAGCGGCCAGTCTAGCAGCCAGCCTTCTGTCTTCCAGGTTTGGGAGCAGAAGAAACACTTTAACCCAAACCATCCCAAAGCCAAAAGCCTGAATGTCGGCATTGCCAGGCTTTTGGCCTTGGAAATGTTGCCTTTCCATCTATTGAACACAGATGGGTTCCGCCACGTCATGGCCCTTGCCTGCCCCCAATACCAGATGCCGAGCAGGCATTTCTTTGCCAGAAAAGCCATCCCTGCCCTGGCCAGCCACGTGTCATCTAAAATTTCAAGCGCGTTGTCTGCATCTGTGGCCGGAAAAGTCCATCTGACCACCAACACATGGACTAGTAAGCACGGCCAAGGCCGCTATATCTCTGTGACAGCTCACTGGGTGAGCTGGGTGGATGTCTCTGGGGGTGACGGTGGCTCTCAGGCTCGGCGCACGCTCTTCAAAACCGCAGGGATTGTGCAGGGTTCTTTCCCCCAAGGTCCTCTGATGGCATCACGTACCCAGAGAAACTAGGCCGTGTTGAAATTAATCTGTCTTGGAGACCGTCCACAACACAGGTCAAGAGCTGTGGACGGCTCTCTGCAACGAGAGCCGAGCGCTGGCTGGGTGCCAAGAACCTTGTGCCAGGCAAGGTGGTGTGCGATAACGGGCGAAATCTGCTGGCCACCCTTAAGAGCGGTAGGCTAGAGCACATCCCTGGCCTGGCACATGTCATGAACCTTGTCGTCCAGAAATTTCTAAAGAGCTATCCGGGTCTGGACTGCCTGCTGAAGAAGGCTCGAGGTCTGAGTTCGCACTTCCGCCGTTCGCACCCTGCTTCGTCCCGCCTGGCTGCGTTGCAGCGTCAGCTCGGCCTCCCCGTCAACCGTCTCATTGTTGACGTGGCAACACGCTGGAATTCCCCCCTCCACATGCTCCAGCGATTGTGGCAGCAGCGCAATGCCATTACGCAGTACAAAGTGACACATGGCCTGACAAGCAGCGGTGCGGACCTCGGGGTGTTGAGCCACCGAGAGTGGAGGCAGGTGAAAGAGCTCTGCACCATCCTTGCCAGTTTTGAAGAAGCCACCAAAATGGTCAGTTCGGACGATGCCCTTGTCAGCATGAGCATTGTGGTGATCTTAGTTCTGGAACGATCGTTGGACACTCTGAAACAACAGGTCCCGCCAGCGACGGAGGAGGAGACGGACACAGATGCGGACACGGAGCCTTTCTCTCCGTCAAATCCACAAGGCCCGACAGTTTCACAATTTCATCGGTCTTCATTAGGCAGTGGTTCGGGGTCCAGAGCTAGTGCAAGGTGGCGCATCAGCTCTCAGGGTGCATCATCTAAGGCAAGTCAGGGCTGTGTTGAAGCTGTGCCAGAGGAAGCGGAGGAGGAGGAGGAGGAGGTATTCCTAGACACCGACGTTACCGACGTCCCTGCCTTGGAAAGAGGTTGGCGCGAATTTGAGGCGGAGGAGGAAGATGAGGAAGATCAGTTTGCTAGTGCCCCTCGACCCAGAGGCTTGGGAAATCAAGGCTCCATCTCTCACATGAGTGCTTGGATGCTCCATTTCCTCCAACATGATCCTCGCATTAAGGCCATCAAAATGAACAACACCCTCCTGGATCCCCGGTACAAAACAAAACTCAGCACTTTCCTTCCACCCACCCAAATAGAGAGTAAAATGCAGGAAATGGAGACCTTGCTGATTGATCAACTGGAGACATCTGTTGCGTCTGCTTCACGTTCCCCAAATGTCACGTGGAAACAACATCAGCGACGTGACAGCAGTAGAGTGCCAAGCAGCAGCAGGCAAGGTGGCAGAAGCCTAATGAGTGACCTCTGGCAATCTTTATTTACCACTTCACCAACGCATGCAATGCAGGGCACACATCCAATACACAGAGACCAGCTTAAGATCATGGTGCGTCGCAACTCCGATGTATTTGTTTGTGTTCCGGACCCAATAGACGTCTGGGTATCCAAAATGGACGAATGGCCCGAGCTCGCGCGTCACACCATAGAGGTGTTGTCCTGCCCAGCAGCCAGCGTCATATCTGAGCGGACCTTCAGCACAGCTGGAGGAGTCATTACAGACAAACGCATCTGGCTTTCCACAGATAATGTGGATCGTTTGACTTTCATCAAGATGAATCAGGCATGGATCTCTGATGATGTTGTGGCCCCAATTGCCGAGGTCACCGATTAGTTGCTGGTCTACTTCACATTCCTCTTCAAACAGAAATGGTCCTCTTGAAAACTTTTTTTTAAAATGATCATTTCTTACTGCAATTTTTATTCTCTTTTCCCAACAGTTCATTTTGCTGGTTTTGCTGTGAGGAGACTGTAAAAGACAGCAAGGTTTCATGACAACACCGTATTCCATTTACTCACTTTATCTTTAGAAGTTTTCGCATTGTCAATGGTTTTGAGGTCATGTTGCTGTGAGATACAGCTATAAATTATGGTCCTTTGGAACAGAAATGTGGCTTCTAAGTGGCATTTCTCCCTCACAATTTTTAATAGTGGCTGAGAAGTCATATTTATAATTTTTTGGGGTCATGTTGCTGTGAGATACAGCAATAATCATGGTCCTTTGGAACAGAAATGTGGCTTTTAAGTGGCATTTCTCCCTCACAATTTTTAATAGTGGCTGAGAAGTCATATTTATAATTTTTTGGGGTCATGTTGCTGTGAGATAAAGCAATAATCATGGTCCTTTGGAACAGAAATGTGGCTTCTAAGTGGCATTTCTCCCTCACAATTTTTAACAGTGGCTGAGAAGTCATATTTATAATTTTTTGGGTCATGCTGCTTTGAAATGCAGCAATACTACAGGTCCTATTCTAAAAAATGTTATTTCTAACAGACATTTGTTCTTCACCATTGTCCAAAGTTGCTCAAGGGTCATGCTTTGAATTTGTGGGGCCATTTGCTGTGACATGCAGCTATACTACAGGTCCTATTATAAAAAAATGTTGTTTCTAACAGACATTTGTTCTTCACAATTGTCCAAAGTGGCTCAAGGGTGATGGTGCTGTCAGAAACAGGAATAGGTAGGACACTGTTAATGGACACATATTGCAAAATGACTTGTTTTTGCAAGATCTTTAACATACCTATCAATCCCTGTATTGAGACAACCCATTTAATACAATTAAAAAATGAGAAACAAAGACATGGTGGGATTCCATCCTTTTTTAAAAATGTGTTTTCTAGAATTAAACTACTAAAAAACTTGCATGTACAAAATAGCTGGTAAAAAAAAATTCCTCTGAATTGTACAAGGAGGTACAGTAAAACTTGACCAGATGTAGGTTATTCAGAGGACATGGAGTATGGAGCACGGACAGAGAACAAAGTACAGAGACAATTTCCTCCAGTACGTTGAGTAAAATGAGAAAAAGAATGCCAAGAAAAAAGTATTTCCAAGTGAAGCTCAATTGGTCCGCACTCATACGGAGGGGCAAGCGCTACCCAGGACAGGTATAGTATATGTCCAGTGAAACTAAAATGGTGGTGAAAGACTCCTTTTTTCCGGCACTTTTGAATCTGGGGGTCATGTAGGTTTGGGGCTCATGCTGTGGCCCAGGACAGGTATAGTCAATGTCCAGTGAAACTAAAATGGTGGTTGAAAGACTCCTTTTTTCCGGCACTTTTTAATCTGGGGTCATGCAGGTTTGGGGCTCATGCTGTGGCTCAGGACAGGGATAGTCTATGTCCAGTGAAACTTAAATGGTGGTTGAAAGACTTCTTTTTCCGGCACTTTTTAATCTGGGGGTCATGCAGGTTTGGGGCTCATGCTGCGTTCCAGGACAGGGATAGTCAATGTCCAGTTCAAGTAAAATGATGGTTCAAATAATACTGCCTTCTGGCACTTTTTAATTTGTGGGTGATGCAGGTTTAAGGGTCATACTGTGGTACAAGACAGGGATAGTGAATGGTCTGTGATTTTTTTTCTTTGGCTTTATAACCTAAGTGTGTTGCCTGAGATGTAGCACGTATCCATTTGACTGTTGTGGATTTTAATTCCAGCTTCTCCAGCCCTGTTGGGTGTAAGAATGAAGGTGTTGTTGCTCTCCCATAGACTTTAATGGTCATCGGCGATCATCTATCATCGACCATCGAATATCTTGTCGATGATGGCCGACTATCGACCATCGACTGATGTTGATAGCCAACGTTATCGCTCAACACTACTATTGTTAGGATAAATAAAATCACCAACTTGGAAGTGCTGTCTATTTTTTTATTTTTGTGGATATTTTTTGGTCCCTGGCTCTGGTCCAGAAGGCGGGCAGTCTATATTTTTCAAAGGAATCCAGTGCTGTTGATAGTTTTTTGTTTACACTCCTTTAAATCCAAGTGAAACTATAGGTTTGATGTCCTTTATTTCCACTAGAGATTGCTCTGCTTCTGTGACCACCAAGTTTGCCGGAAGAGTTTGCTGAAATAAAAAATGGAAATGTCACGCAAGGTGTTAAAAGGTCAATGTAGGAATAAATCAATTCATGCACACATATCCCTCTAACTGAGGAAATGGGAGACGTCAACGCATCTTATGAAAGCATTCCCGATAAGGACATGAGCACAGATCTGTACTTCCTCTGTGTTGTGTTCTGTCAGTCAACAGTTGTCCATGAGCACAAAACCTGCCTACTTGAAAAATGGTCAAGATGACACATAAGAATTTGCAAGATATAGAAGATGTAGAACAAATAGACTTTTAATAATTTCAGAATTTGTACATACCTAAAGTACATTTTAACTTAAGCATGGCAGAATCAATGTAGGAGTTTTACAAGGCCGTGTATCTTTTTCACAGCATTTACTATTGTTATACAGTTATATAGTTTTTCTTATAACTTTTATTTAAAAATTACAGCATCTGTACTCATCAAAAATTAATGGAGGACTCTTGGTCAAGTGGTCAATATGCTTCTAGATGGGTCCAATCAGTAGGTAAATTCCAGTAGTCTTACCATGCTGTTTCATTGAGCCACAGGCAGTTTCAAACTCGCACATCCTGGTCAGGCTGTGGGCAGTTAAATAGAAGTGATTGACATATCAGTTCTGCTATTACTAGATGATCCTGCTACAGTGAAAAAAATGCAGGAGGTTTATAAACTGTAATGTACAAGACTATAGAGCTTGAATTACTGCTCAGTGGTCCCCTCTGCTGTTTTTCAGGTGTATCTCCATTTCCCTTGGATCCCCCTCATTATTTTATATTTTTTTCTTTGTATGTTTATGTCTCTGCAATAATGTTCATTTGAAAGAACTTTACAGATATGCAGTGGGGTAATGCTATTGCAGGAAATACAATGACAGTGCCTAGAGGAGATGGGAGTCAGCTCGGAATACAGCAGCAAAAAGAGGACTCTACTGCTCATCATGTGAACATGGTGAGGGGGTTCCTGTGTTTACAGTTGTGTAAAATTGGCACTTTTCATGCTGTTGCACATGTATTACTGTATTACTAACAGGGCTATGTAGGGATACAGAGAGAAAACATTACTAGTCTGTAGGGGCACAAAGGGGATAGTATTGCTGTTACTATGTTGCTGTGATGAAAGTGTAATGTGAGAGGACAAATGACACCTCTACAGTGAGTACTACATGCCGTTGATGTTAGAGGTAAATGTTGGTTACGAAGGTGCACAAGGGCAGACTGACCTGCTACAATGGAGCAGCTAATGGTCATAAGGAACTAAAAAATGTGTGTTAAGTAACCGTTCAAACCCTACAGTGTATGGTGCTCCAAAGTAGAAGGAAAGACACTGCACCTCTACTAACAAAGTTACATCGGCAGAATAGGCTTTAATTTTTACAGAAGTATCGGAATTTGACTTCTACTGATTGCCAAAAGGTTGTCTGTTCCAATGAGTCACATCTTATGCTTCATTGAATGGATAGATGTTGGCATGTCAGGCGAGAAACATCAGAGAATGAAATACCCGAAACCTTTGTTTAAAAAGAACACAAGGGGGTGGTGGCACGTTAGGGTCTGGGGGAAAGCTACCATATTTTTCTATGGGCCAATAAATCCATTTTAGAAGGTGTAAAAAATTGTTTTAAAGTAGGAATTTTACCTTGCGGGATCATAAATGCCAAACATACCCATTTTTTCCCCTTAAGATGTTTAAAGGGGATATTGGTAGTGGATCCCTGAACCACCACAAGTAAATGGTGAACCCGGGGGGGGGGGGGGGGGGGGCCCAGGGAGGAGCCTAAGTGGGACCGTATTCACCAAGCCCGCCGCAAAGCGGGATGGCTTGCTGCGGCGGTTTACTACCAGGTCCTACCCCTGACGTGACTTGCTTACGGTGGCACCCGGAGGTGTTGCGCGGAATCGAATCGTAAAGGAAAGGCCTCATAGCGGGGACAGAGAAATTTAAATGCAGGTGGCAGGGGTTTTTTGGGCGGGGACAGGTAGAAGGGGGGGAAATGGGAAAAGTTTTGGGCCCAAGGGGGAGGGAGGCAAAAGGTACGGTAAAACGGTAAAACAAACAAGCCCACTCTGGAACGCTTCCTCCCCACCCAACAGGGCACTATAGATTCGGCAAGGTCCCAAGGGAAAATTCGGGGCCCCTAAAAAGGGCCACCCCCGGGTGGGGATCAATCACCGCGCACTGTCCCTTTAAATTTTTCCTTTAAAAAGGCCGGGGCGGGGGGCCCGAGTAGGGGGCGCCCGGGGACGGAAACGGGAAACGTGGTGAGTAAGTGGGACACAAACGCAGGGGGGCGCGGGGGTTTAAAAAAAAAAAAAAATTTGCGGGTGTGCCAAAGACCCACACGGGGGCCCGGGAAAACCCGAACAGAAACCCCCCCCTTTGGCCTCTCCCCTTTTCTGGCCCGCAAAAACCTAGACCAAAGACCCCGACCCCAAAGGAATTTCTCCCCGGCCCCCCACACCTTTCCCCCTTTCCCCAAAACCCCCTTCCAGTCCCCAAAAAAAAAATTCCGTCTCCCCCAACCCCCTTTCCCGGGGCCAAAATTTTCCTTTGATGGAAAAAAACATTGGTGGATTTTCCACGTACGGCAGACGGGGAACCAAAACCCGGGGAGAAACCATTTTAAGGGATACCGGTTTCAGTAGGGAGACATGAAAGGGAAAATTGGGGAAATGCGAAAATTTGGAGGGAGCCGGACTTTAAGGCCCACCATTTTCATGGGCCCCAAAAAAACCCGGGGGGCCCCCGGGCTTGGGGCGGGGGGATTTTAAAGCAGACATACCTGGCAGACCCCCAAATACCTTATCCCCTGGGACAAAAAAAGGGGGGGGGTCTTCTTTTTCTTGTCCCCTTGGGCCCCCTTTCATGCGAGCCGAGGCCTGGTGCAGAGATTTACGCGTCTCCCCCAAAAACCCCGATAGGTCGCGGGACCAACAATCCACCGCAGGGACATGGGGGAGGGCAGCAAAAAGGGGGTGGGCAGGGTTTCCGACCGAAAGACTTTTGGAAAAAAGGGGAAAACGCCCCAGCAAATTGGGTCCAAGGAATTATATAAAAACCCTCCCCCCTTTTTTTTAGGGGGGGGGGGGGGGGGGGGGGCCAATAGACCAGACCAATCACCCTTGTCTTGGGGATACAAATGGCGGAGATGGGGACCCAAAACCCTTTTTTCACTCTCCCCAAATTGCCCTTTTTGTTTATTTGGGTGGTACGGGGGAAGAGAAGTTCCATTTTCCACTTTTTAGGAGAGAACAGAGGCCTCCCCAAAAAACCTTTGTAAAAAATTTTAAAACTCCCCATCCGAGACAATATGAGGGGAAGTCCATGCAGACAGAAGAAAATGTTTTAAAAAATTTTTTGGGCGAGTCGAGGAGCAGAAGGTAGCCCAGGGGGGGGAATGAATGTGCCATTTTTAAAAAAACGGTCATTAAACCACCCAGAAAACCCGGGTATTACCGGTCAGAGGGAGGCAGATGGGGTGATGAAGTCCATGGTAATGTGGGGCCCCCGGGGGAAACTTTTGGGAAAAGGGGGGAAAGGGGGGCTGGAAAAAAACCCGCGGGTTTGAGGCCGGTGATTTTTTTGCGGGGGGCAAGGGGGTTAAAAGGCCCTTCCCCCAAAAACTCTTTCACACCCTTTGGGCGAGATCGGGCCCCCCAATAGAACCTTAAAGGATAAACCACAAGATTTCCCGCACCCCAGGAGGGTCAATAATACGGGGGTGAAAGTGGCCCCATTTCAAACCCTTAGCCGGGAGTTCGGCGTACATACGTTTTACCTGGAGGAGTATTTTAAGGGCTAGGGGAAGTTTGAAAGAAACAACTTTTCCGGAGTACAATTTTCCGGGGAAAAACCCTCCTCTTCCCCCACTTACTTAGGGGGCCCAGGGGAAAGTGCATGGGCCTTGAACGTTCTTCTTGCCGTTCGGAAAGGGGAAACATAAATTTAAAAACCTTCGAAAAAAACAAGACCCCCCTTGCCGGGCGGGGTTGAGACTTTGGGGCCCTTACTGGAGGAAAAAGGAGTTTTTTTTCTGGCCCTTTTAATATTCACAAAGGGGGATACGAGCACCCTCCAGGGGGGGCGCCACTCCTCCAGAGCGAGTTTAATGGCCAAACCCTCCCAACCCCAGGGTATTTTTTCCTCTCCCCGGGGAAAAAAATTTTCGGAAAAAAGAACCCCACATCCCGAGCCCCTTCCCTTTTTGGGCCCCTTTTGGGGTGGGGACCGCCCCCACCCCCCCCACGGAAGGGGCGTCTACTTCAAGAAAAGGACTTCTCAGAATCAGGCCCGCGACAACATGGGTTCAGAGGAAAAATGCTGTTTTTAAAGCTTGGAAAAGGAAAACTTCATCGGCCGGGTGGCCCACATTTTCGGTTGGGCATGTTTTTTGGTAAGACCCCCACAATCGGTGCCCCCAAAACGTCAAAATTTTGGGATGAACTGCCTGTATAATTTGCAAAGCCCAAAAACCCGCTGAAATGGCCCGGAGGCGAGGGTTTCTTTGGCCCCATTGGAAACGGCGGAGATTTTTAGTGGTGGCCCATCTGCGGGCCTTTGCCCCGAGATAAATATCCCCAAAGGGAAAAGGGGAAAGTTGGCCCTGGTGAAACAAGCATTTTCTATTTTGGCATAAGAGGGTTTTTAAAACCAAAGGCGTTTCAGGCCCCGGGCGCACATGCACGGGGTGGGTCTCCAATAAAGGCGAAAACCCCAGAAATGTCACCCAAAGTAAAACCCCCCCGCAAACATACAAAGATCTCAGAAAAGGGTAAATTGACAATTCTTGGAAGACGCTGGCGTTTTTCACAACCAAAGGGGCTTTAAACTAAAACCCTCGAAGTCCCCATCACTGTATTGGGGCCGTTTTCCCATTCGCCCGCCCCCCTCGGACCCGGGACGAGTTTATGGGCCCCCCGAAATTCCAACTTGGGAGAAGATTTTTAGCTCCGCGGAGACGATCGAAGAGTTCAATAATCAAGGTAAAGGATACCGGTATTTTTTGATCGGGGGATCTTTTTTGAACTGCGGAAAAGCCCCGTTTGGGGGGGCCCAAAGGGAAACCACCCTTCCTTCCCAAAAAAGAGGAATCGGCACCCCCGAAAGAAATTTTGGGGATGAACCCTTTTTCTTAAAATTTTCTTTAATGTAGGCCCAAAAATAGCCGGGATTCTCGTTTTTCCCCCGAGAGTGGAAAACCCCAAACCCCCGGGGGGACTAGCCCCGGGGCACGGGTCTATAGGAAAAAGGGGAGGGCCCGATGGGGAAGGTAAGTTTTTTTCCCTTTTCCTTTCTCGTAAAAGGAACATCCCCGAAAGTCCTGAAAGGGGTGGTGGAAACCCAAAGAAAAGGGCTTGGAAGGAAAAACTGTGGAGGAGGGGGTTTGAAACGGGGCAAATTTTGCCGACAGGCAGCGAGCCCTGGAAATCTCGAACGCCCCAACGCAAAACTTCGCCCCCCATCCAGTCGGGCATAGGGCCCGTGATGCCTGCACAGGGAACCACCAGGAGGACAGCCGGGGAAAAAGGGGTACACGAAAAATTTGCGATTTTGCCCTTGTGAAAAAGGCTCCACATGTGGGGACCACCGATTCCGTCGGTTTACGGGATGGAGTCCCCAAAAGAGTTTGCCACAAACGGACGAGATCCCAAAGGGGTTTTTGGTCTAAGGGGAACCACCAAAAGACGAAATTTGGGGCCACCAAACCCAGCATCCATAAAATTTTCCCGGCAGAGCCAGAATCCAAGAAGGCACTACTTGAAACGAGACCCCGGGAAGGGGTTTTTGACCACGAATTTGGGCAGCAAAAAGCCGAGGAGAGGGGAATGTTCACCCTGGGGAAACCCCCTTTTTCCACGAAGCCCTAGGTGCACCCGTTTCCCGGAACTTTGCGGGGACGGAGTGGACAACCCCCGAGGACATGTTCTGGAAGCTGCCGAAAGAGAGGCTAGGTTGCCCCACGCGTCGAGTCAACCCCTTGCGGATCAGGGGGGGGCTAGGTCCCCCTTGCATGGTCTCCTCCAATTGGCTGAAAAGAGGAAGTGGAGGTCGAAGAAACCCCTTTTTCAAGACGGGGTAAAAGACGGGTTCGGATTTTTCACGCCCCTTGGGGGAGCTCCTCATTTCTTTTCCGAGAATGGGAATGTCAATCCGTTCGCCAGGTGGGAAAAGGGCTCGCTTAAGGAAGATAGAGGGTCCAGGGGGAAGAGGGCACCCTTTTTCCCCCTGGCTTGAGACCCCCTTTCTTAAAGGGGGCGCAAAAACCCGGCGGCATCATTCCAAAAAAAGCTCCGAAGAAAGTGGGGCGGAATTGCACCCATAGAAAACCAAAACGGAGGAGTTCCCTTGCGGGATTCAGCAATGGGGGTCTCGACAGACGAAGCGCGGAGCTTTCCAAAAAACCCTTTTGGAACTCCTGCAGGAACGTCCTAAAATAAAGCATGACCGGATCGCCTCGACCCAAAGTGGAGTCCCCAGGCCAGGGCTTTGGGGGAGGAAAACTAAACCACGAAGGGCCCCCTTGGCCCATTTTGGACTGGAATTGTCCTCCCCAAAAATTTCCAAACGTGGAGGGAACACGGGGTATGAAGCCCCTAAAGGTTTTTTGGGTCTCCATAAAATTTCCCGTTGGCATAGAAAACCCGGGAGTGTAGGCCCGGGCGGAAAACCCGGGAAAAAGGCTGCCACAAAAAGGCGCCACGGCAGCCGATTGCTGCTGCTGCGTAGGGAGGAGCTGCTGCATCATAGAGGACAGCTGGTTTAGCTGCTGTGCCTGTTGGGCCCTTTTGTTTCGACGTTTGGGCCACGGGTGGTTGGGGATTTTCAGAGACACTCCCCAGGGGCACCTTGGCGGGGTCCGTGGCCGGGAAACGAACCCGTAAAAGGGTATGGTAAAAGGGTCCTCTGGGAAACCCCCCCAAAGGATGGGCGTAAGCCACGCCAGGGGCGGGAGTCTAAGTAGTCCTTTTTTCCCCCCAGACCCTTCCGCAAAGCGGGGAAAGGACTTTTCTGCGACGGATTACTACCAGGTCGCTAAACCCCCGACGGGAAATTTTCTTGCGTTTGGGAAACCAAAAGGGGTTTTTGCGGTACAGAAAACGGAAGCATGCTCGTAAAAAAGGGGACAGGCAGAAGGTCAGTGCAGGCGGCAGTGGTTCGAAGTCAGGGACAGGCAGAAGGTCGGGACAGGCGGCAATGATTTGTGGTCAAGGGACGGAGGCAGAAGGTACAGTACACGGTAGAACAAACAAGACACTCTAGAACGCTTCCTCTCTAGGCACAGAGCAATATCGATTTGGCAAGGTGCTAGGGAAGAGGCAGGGCTTAAATAGGGTCAGCGCCCGGTGAGACCAATCACCGGCGCACTGTCCCTTTAAATTTTCCCGCAGGGACACCCGTAACAAGACGAGCTAAGACTTATTTTTTAGGGGATGTCTTATTTTTCCGTGAACAAGAATTCACATTTATTGTTGAACAAAAATCAACATATATTAATATACTGTACAGTAGTGATTTCATCACAAACATCAGCATAAGCAGCCAAACTATGAATTGCATAAAAAAATGCACTAGGTCTTATTTTCAGGGGATGTCTTATTTTCACTGAAACAGGGTACTGATTGTCTTTGCTGGGGCGGATGGGATCTTCCAGCAAGACAATAGGATATGTATGTCACATTGGTTGGAAGAGCAAAATCAAGACTTTCATTTACTTTGGCTTCCTAATTCTCTAGACTTGCACTCAATTGAGCAGCTGTGGGAGCACTTTGATGGCCAATGTTGTCTCTGTGGATTCTCCTCCAGCAGGTGTAAGATGCACTGCAGTCAGCATGGCTCCACATACCTGTGACAACATACCTGGACCTAGAGATCGGCGAATTGATTCTAACAAAGTGGAATTTGTTTAGAATTTCAGGAAAACTTTGATTCTGAACGACGTCGAACTTTGGGGTGATTCGCGGGAACAAAGCGTGTTTTTAATTGATAAAATGGCTGCGAGCACATGGCGTTACATGGGGCAAAGAAGTCTGGGAGGAAGAAAGGAGTAGCCTAAATGACATGTGCAGAGAAAAAGCCAATCAGAGACCAGCGGACGTCTGTGACGTCACCGCACTATATAAGTCCGGACGCTCACACTGCTCTCACTGTGCTGTGTAGTGAAGCTGCTGCTGCTGAAATCTCACCCTAAAGAACTCACTTTTATATAGCGATTTTTGGGGGGGTGTCACAGCTTGTCTCAGAGACGGCTTCTCTTACATTTTGATTTTGTGGGGTATGAAATTGAAGTCCAGTGTGCGTCCAATTCAGCTGCATATAAATTTTAACCCCTTACCACTGGAGCCAGTTTTGGCCTCTCTGACAGAGCCCTTTTTTTTAAATCTGGCATGTGTCACTGTACGTGAGAATAACTTTTTGACACATAAATGACTTCATCTAAGAAACTACACCCCTAAAAGTATTCAAAACAGCATTTAAGAAGTTTATTTATACATTAGGTGTTTCACAGGAATTAAAGCAAAGTGGAGATGAAATTTAAAAATTTCACTTTTTTTGCAGATTTTCAATTTTTATCCATTATTCACAAGAACACGGTAGATGTGATCAGGGAAATGCAACTTAATATTGATTCCCCAGATTCTGCTGTTTTCAGAGATATCCCATATGTGGGCCTAGTGCGCGATTTGGCTCAATCACAAGCCCCAGAGTAGGAGGAACACCTATTGCATTTTCTGGTCTCATTTTCATTATGATTTTATTTAGGCACCATTTCAGGTTTGCAGACGCCCTAAGGTGCTAAAATTTAATAAACACCACTAAAAAGACCCCATATTGGAAACTACAGCCCTTAAGGAATATATCCAGGGGTGCAGTGAGTATATCGACTCCACAGGTGTTTCACAATTTTTTTTTAGTGTTGGGCTATGAAAATGGGGGGAAAAACGCAGTTCCGCCATTGTTTTTTGGTCTTCATTCTTACAATGTTCGCCGTACGGGAGAAAAAACAGGATAACTTTACTATGGGGGTTGGTACAATTACAATGATATAAATTTTATATAGTTTTATGTTTTATTACTTTTACACAATAGAAATAGGTCTATAAAAAATCGCATCTTTATGTTGTCCTATTCTGACAACCATAGCTTTTTTAATTTTCTGTACACGCAGCTGATTATGGGCTTTGTTTTTGTGGGATGAGTTGATGTTTTTATTAGTACCATTATGGGGTGCATATGACGCTTTGATCACTTTTTATTAAGATTTTTGTGAGGCATTTTGAACAAATTACAACATTCCTGGTAGTGTTTTTTATTTTTATTTTTTACAGCGGTCACCATGCAGTATTAATGACATTCTAGCTTTACTCAGCAGGTCGATACGATTACAGGTCGATACGATTACAGTGATACCAAATTTGTATATTTTTTCATGTTTTACTGCTTTTACACAATAAAAACACTTTTATTCAAAAAGGAAAACACGTTTTTGCATCGTCGCAGTCTAAGAGCCATAACTTTTTTATTTTTCTGTGTACGGAGCTGTGTACAGGCTTGTTTTTTGCGGGATGAGTTGACGTTTTTATTGGTATAATTTTTGGGGGGCCAAGACTTTTTGATCAGTTTTAAATCCGTTTTTGGCTGCTCATTTCTTTTGCGCAATTTAGATCCAAGGGTTAATTCAGTGTTTTTTGTCTGCTGTTGTGGTCACTAAAAGAAACAGTGTTTTTAAAAGGAAAAAGAAGAAATTTTTGCCTGTACATAATTCATACCCGAAGGTTAATTAAGTTTTTTTTTCTGCTGTTGTGCTCCTTAAAATACAGGTCTTTTAAACCTACATAGCTGGTAATTTTTGGCCCCCCTTTCTTTTGCGAAAAATTTAGACCCAAGGGTTAATTACGCTTTTTCTGCTCCCGCCGCAGAATCCACCCCGTTTGCGGTGGGTTTGGGTGAAAACCGGGACCCTTAGCCCCCCGCCCCTGGCATGGCTATTGCATCACTTGGTGGTCCTGTGGATCCCCTATGCTGTCCGTGACAAAATGAAGCAGTGGAAGAGTTATCATCCCCAGTCTGTAATGACAAAAAACTGTCCATGAAAGGGCCTGAGCAAACGGCAGGTGTCCCATGAGCTCGACTGGGACATTAAAATTTAAAAGGGGTTATCCCGTTCCTTGGATCATCAAAAAAACCATTAATAAACTTTTCTTGTTAGTAAGTTGTTTTAACATATGGAGGCTGGAATTCTAAATTGGAAAGTCAATTCAGTTAGTTGGGGAGGCCGGTTTTACCCCCTTTCGTTAATGGGGTGTGCTTGGCGGTGTAACAATGGTGAAGTCATGCAAGTTTCCCGGCCATTTTTAAAAGTCTTGGATGGGTGTAAGGGCTTGAACAACCGATTGAACTGTATGCTGTGGGAGCATGGTCAGCCCCTCCTCCTACGCAGCGGGACACCCTGTTCTTTCCATCGTCTGTCACAATGTTACAATTTTTAGTTGTCGCGAGAAAACCACAAATCGATGCAACTTGCATGATCGGAGCATTTCTCCCGTGTGTGACTTCGTTTCCCGGGGAACCTCCCGCCAATTGGTTCAAAAATCATTAAAAGGGCCTTTCTCTGTTCATCAATCTCCCCCTGTTCATAAATTTCCCCCTGTTAATATATTTATTCCTGTTCACCAATTTCCCCCTGTTCATCAGTTCCTATCTGCCCGTATACCTGACCTTTCTGCTACGTTACCTGACGTCGAATCTCCGCTGCCTGCCCGACCTGTTGGCCTGAACTTTGAATACGAGTTTCGTCTTACGATTCGGTACCTGGCTGCGCCTCGGCTGCCACCGCAAGCTAATCGCGCCATGGATAGCGACCTGGTAGGACTCCCGCCGCAGAAAGTCTATCGTGCCTTGCTGGCGGGCTCTGGTGAAAACCGGGACCTACTTAGACCCTGCTCCCTGGCGTGGCCGCTGCCACCGCTTGTGGTGGTCCACAGGAGCCACTACCTGTGTCATTACAATGGCAGAAGTGAATGACAAGTTTCCTGGCCAGATCTTTGAATGGTGCAGAGTCCACCACTTGAAAAAGGAGGGACTGCAGTACCACCAACTTGGACAGGAGCACGGTCAGCTTATGCACTTAGGGATGGCTAAACGCATACTGCTGTCTCTTGGCAATCGTCTCGGTGAATGACTGCTGGCACCATGAGTGACGAGGAGCAGGAGTATCTGCACCGGTAGATGATGGAAAAGACAGGGAGTTGTCTTCGGCAGAGGTGGCGAAGCCTTGACTGCCTGAAATGAGAGGCGTGTCACTGGGTGCTGCTGCTGTTGGGACAGGATGGACCACCACATCTGAAACACGTATGGTGACACTGTATGATGTTGATGCAGGGCCATGGTGCCAACGTTAGGTCCCTGGCCACAGATTCAACATATAGCAATGTTCACCTCCTCTGGTGTCTTAGCAAAAAACTGGCACACCGCCGAGTAGGTGATTTTACCACCAAAGCGCTACACTGACTGACTGTTATCGCCGCTGACCCGGTGAGCCCCTGTGCCGCTAATTTCTGGGACCTGCAAAGTGGGTGGTCTAAATCATGGGCGTTTGGCTCCCAACCTCGCACTGCTGCCACTCTGCTGACTCCCGGCCACACTACCGACTTAAGGGCTGCGCCACTGCCTGACACGCAAGCTGCCGCTCTCTTCTCCCAATGATAATGATGAAGCCCTTGTAAACTGTGGGTCTGGGTCAGCTGATAGCATCACATGGCTTTCAAAACCACCAGTATGCTGATGACACCCAACTTTACATCTCCGGCCCAGACATTAACTCTCTACTTTTTTTGTTTTTATTAACTCTCTACTGTCCAAGATCCCAGATTGTCTGTCGTACAAATCCTCCTTCTTCTCCTCCCATCTCCTAAAACTTAATGTAGAGAAAATGGAATGCTTCCAGGGCCGGGACAATGGGTAATCGAGGGTAGGCGACCGCGTAGGGCGCCACTTCATCCCAGGGAGAAAAGGGGGCACAAGGAGGCATGGAGTGGGCTGAATATTTCATTTGGGGGGCACTTTATGCCTTGTTTAACTAGGGCACCAGAATACCTTGTCTCAGCCTTGCTTGCTTCACCCGGCTCCCAAGTGCGATCGGCTACATCGATTAGTTTGCCTGTCACTGCCGTCCTCCTCAACGGTGTCGCTGTACAAAGCCTGACCACTCGCAACATAAGCCCCCCATTGCAACTCTCCTAATCACTATTTGCCCGCTTCTGTCTTCCCCACCTCTTTGCTGCCCACTATCCTCAAATAGTTGGTCCTCACTGTATAGTGGCGAAGAGGCCACAGCACATAGTAGTTCTCTGGCTGTGGGAAGCAAACAGGACAGAGGTGGGTTGAGGACAGGTGAGAGCCCCTCACCTGCTCCCGGACCATACCAACTAGGGGTTGTGTGTGTCAAACCCACCGACTTCTGGCTGGGGTTGTCAGATGTCATCTGGGAGAAAGTGTATGACCTAGTATGTGGTCAATACATGGCAGGTAGATAACACTGGATGCTGTGGCCTCGCAGGGTGACTCCTGCTATGACATCCCCTTACTGTGCTGCGATCTGTGGCTGCTCCAGTAACCTACTACTGTGTTCTTTGACACTATGGTAGGATCTTAGCCCTCAGCTTGTTTTTTTTCCATTTGGCGCTGCCATGACTTTATCAGGCTGCAGTCCCGCTTCAGTTTTTTGGTCAGTTTTGCCCCCATAAGTGCCCAGGGAATTGAAGGGTGAAGCAATTCTAAGAGCGGCAGCAGTCCTGTGCGTGTCATACTAAAACACAGCATTGTATGAAGACCAAACCAAGCTTCCTCTGCATATTTAAGCATGGCACAACGTTCTACAGCACCCTACAGGCTCTGTGCAGCCTGGAAATAGCTGTTTTGTAACGCGATTCGTCCCGAAGTAATTCGGACCGAAACTAATTTTTGAGAAATTCGCCCATCTCTACCTGGACCTTACTGATTCACTCCCAGCCCATCTAGCTGCTGTCCATGCTGCACACAGTGGTTACTCCGGCTCTTAGCTGCGGTCATAATAATGTGACTCAACATACCTGCAATGAATGTCATTTTTAATTTGTAAATTAAAACAGCATAATAGTAAATGGCACTATTATTTGCAATAGTAATGTGTTAATGTAAAACCCATTTGAATACATCAAGACAGTTTGTGGATTCGGCTGAAAATAGCACTTGTGTTTAAAGCATGTACAACATTTTCTAGTCCAAATAACTGATGGCAGTTGTACAATGTGTTACAATTTTCACAATGACATATGCTGGCAATTGTGATCGGGATTTTGTTTTGTTGTGACAGGTCCAACATGTAGTTGATGGAATATTCCTTTAGTAGGTTTATATGTTACTGCTGCCTTTTACTGGAATGCTACATGCTCAATAGATCAATCTACACAATCTATAGTATATTTAAGTGTACCTTTTAAATTTGTGCCATTTTTATGACCCAAAACTGCAGCAAAATGTAATTTTCATAAATGTGGTCCCTTTAAGGGAAAATGTTAAAAGCAATCAGGTCTAAACATTGAAATAAGTACATTAAAATACATAAGAAATCAATAAAACCTAAAGCTACAAAAGCAGCAACCTACCAGTTTTTTGCGGGCAAATTCCTGTATGCATGAGACATTGAGGCCCACTGTTTACATTGCTGTAATCTCTCAAAACTAGTGAGAACTTTATGAATACAACTCACAGGAGAGGAGCCACAGTTGACATCTCCCACAAAAGATTTCCTCCTTGTTTAATCTTCAAAGGCTTCATAGGAGAAAAGAAAACAGTTTCCGCGAATCTTCATCCAGGTAGGTCTGAGTCTCAGATACAAAGGCCAGTCTTTGGTTGTTGATTCAGTACTGGATTTGAAATCCTTGTAAATGGTTTTGTTGGATTTTCCTGAACCAGAAATATCTTTCGTATTTACCATGTTTAAAAAACTATGTAGAATTCGTATGAGATTTAACATTTTATACAACTAAATATATACCTATATTTCTATCTGAGATTTATTTTGAATATTTTACTTTTGGAAACCAACATATCAATTAATACTATATCGGAAATGGGTATGTGAACAATGTTTAATGTGTCTTCTGTTCTGTTCTTCTATTTGCCGTTGTTAGTATATGGTATGGCCAGGTGACCATGTGTGGATAAGAGTACAGCTCCTAATAGCTACATGAGTTTGTTGGTGAAACAGTGGTGTCACCAACAAACTTGTATGGGCAGTGGTGGTTGTAGTTTCATTTCCATGCAACAGCTGTACTGTCAGAGTCGTCACACGTTGCAGTCATGGGGCAGTAAGTCTACTAAGAGCAATATGGCAAAACTGCTTGCCATTTATCAACACTGGTGTGGTGTCACGGCAAGTACAGGTGAAGCACAAGAAGCCTCATTTACGCTATCTAAGGTTATGGCCAGTGTGTGCTTCTAAACCACTCCGTGCCGGCTCCCATTGACTTTCATTTTCCCCAGTGCGCAGTATGCGTCGGGAAATACACGGGGTTATCATAGCACTCAATGAGTGCTATTATTTTACCGTAATTGCGGGCTATACTTTAGGTGTATTGCAGCACAATTCCACCCCGTAGTATGGCCCATATTTATGCCATGTGAATATACCCTAAAAGTTATACTGTGTAAACTCTTTGTTTCTATAAGCCTTTACTTTATGCAAAACAGTCCATGAGGTCTGAAAGGCAAGTAAATCCTCACACCAACCAATTTATTGGTGACTCTCCCCGAGGAGAGATTTTTCTCCCCCTTCTAAACTTAGGCTGTCTGAAAATGTAACAGATTTATTACAGTGGCTCATGCTGTTTGAATTGGTAGAGCATTAGAATTGTCTAACTTTTAGATATTTTTTTTCGGCTTACTTTATAAGTTAAAATTTTAGCGCAGCGTGGGGCATGGTAGTGGCTTCTACCTTATGGGGGGTTTTGCCTTCCTCTGGATCAAAACTGTAGCAAAATGGGCTGAACTGGATGGATGTCTGTCTTTTTTCGGCCATACAAACTATGTAACTTTGTAGTCACATTTAATTTCTGGTAAGCCAAACCCACCTGTTGCACAGTATTCGCAGTAAAAATGTGTCTGACGTGCTGCAACATTTTTTGATACATTTTAAGACCCTTTACTGGTGAAACCATGTTAGTAAATGAGGGCTGTTTTGTCTCACTGTAAAACAAGGCATGTTGAAGACACACTGGGTAAGATTTATTAAAGCTGCTTAATACCTAGACAATGTATACTTAGGTTAGACAGTCTTAAAATGAACTAGATTTATCAAATACAGTATATAATAAATCTGGTGCATGTTTAAACTGTCTAGTCTACTAATACACCATTTTGTTAGCTGGATAAGTCTGTGCCACCTATTGTGCCAAAATGATGTTGCCTGACATCACACACTAAACCAGTCTGATTTCCCTCTTTAAGTGCTGTAAAAGATCCGAAATTTGGTGCACTGGGAATAATGAATGTGCGCCAATGTCAAGCCAGCATTATGGCTTTTGGGCAACATGAATTAATATACTTTCAAAGGGGACATTCATATTTCATGTTTTTTACTTCATTCGTGAAAAACAGTACCCTAATATATTCTGCAGCGGAACCTTAGAGTATAAATCAGTACATACAGTTGTATTTGGGATACATTTGCTCTAGTTACCGAAAATACATGCCCTCTGCTGGACTCAAAACCGTGGTTTAACATTTTTCACGATATCCTAATGGATTCCACGGATGGAGTCAAAAACTAGATGTAAATAGCCGTGAACATGTGTGCCCAACACCCACAACTGTAAAATGTTGCACTTAGGCTGTGTTCACAAGGTGTAATTGCGGGGACATATTTCGCCCGCAATTACGCCGTGTGCTCAGGAGCGGGAGCGGGGGGCGACCCCATAGACATTTATTATTCACGGCGCGTATACGCCGTGAGTAATTGACATGTCACTTCTCTCCCTCTCGGCATATGGTCCGAGCGGGGAGAGGAGACGTAATCCATAGTTCTCTATGAGAACAGTGGGTTACTGTAATGACTGGGATGTATCTCGCCCCGTATTGACCACAGTACGGCGTGAAATACGGGGCGAGATACGTCCCAGTATAAGCCGTGTGAACATAGCCTTACAGTAAAACCTCTTTATATACTGAACCACGTTTCTACAGTTCTAAAATAAAATTCCTATATTGTAGAAGGATTATGTTCTAATGAAAAATGCCATCTTGTTCTCCTTGGATGCCCTGTTCTGTGAGCTATGCCAAAGGCAATGTACATTAATTTCCTTATCTCCCCTCTTTATGGTTATAAATGTATTTTAAAGCAGTTTTGGATGTTATATCTGTCAAACCTCCCCAAATCTATGAATTTTGAATGGTTATATTTTAGGGTTACAACTTTTAGATTTGTAAGCTGTCCACTGACTGTCAAAATACTAGACAGACTTAACATACCAACAACAGGGATCTGTCGGCACCATTTAAATAGATAGAGTTTGTTCTTATCAAGGATGTCTATACAACACAGAAGCTGAGAGGAGTTCAGCAATGAGATAATACATGTTCTCCCACTTAGCGGGAGTACCCAGAAACCAGACATGTTCAACACGGAATATAATTGTGTACTTAGAAGTCTTTCTGTGGGGTGGAATGAGGATAATCTTCGATACAAAATATATGTGGGCGTGGGTATGGCTATGTTCATACGACGTAATTTAGGCACGCATTTCACCACGTATTTGCGCTCTAATATGGACGAGATGCGTGCCGGAATTAAGGTAATCCATAGTTCTCATAGAGAACTATGGATTACGCCTCGCCCCCCCGTGCATACAATACGATCGTATTGTAGGCGCGGGGAGATAAGTGACATGTCAATTACTTGCGGCGAATACATGCCGTGAGTAATGAATGTCTATGGGGCCGGCAGGCTTCCGCCCACCCCGTGCCGCGGGAGTATGCACTGATCAGCGCGAGCTCCCGGGACACACGATGTATTGTGGCGCGTACTGTATGTGCCGCAGTACATCGTGTGAACATAGCGCATATATTTTCAACCTGCAAAACAAACTTTGTTACATTTTAGAGATCTTTGATAAAGTGAACCTGTTGGCTGTTTCATGTTGCCCAAACCAGGTTTGAGGTTTTCTCAATACAGTAAGGCTATGACTACACAGCAATATGAAAATGCCGCCCAAAATCTGATGGCATTTTCAAAGTGCTGGACCGCACTGCTGGACCGCACTGGCAGTCGGATTCCCAGTATATTGTAGATTACAGCATGGAGTTTTGATTCAGGGCTACAAAGTTCAAGGTACGGCCGTTTTTTCTGACAGATTCAAAATACTGAAATTTACTTTAAAAAAAGGGCAACCAAAAATTGTGCGTGTGGGCCTTCCCCCAAAATGTTTTTTTTTCTAAAAAAATTACGGGCTGTTGCAGCCGGTACCTCTTGGGGCCGCTGCAAAAAATTATATGGTTATTCTCATGTCCAGCTCAGTCCTCCCGGGGGGGAATGGATGAAAACGTTTTAATTTATCAGGTTAGTGGGTAAGGGCGAAAATATCGGGCAAAATTTCAAAAAAGATTTCCCAAAAATTTGGCGTTTAAAAGATTATCGCCGGTTTTTACCCTTAAAAAATTTATGGGGGAGGGAAAAAACCTTCATTTTAAACCCAAACAGGGCTTTTGGGAGGGGAATTTTGGGGGAAAATTTTTAAAATCCACAAAAAATTTAAAAAAGGTTAAAGTGCGACATCTTAGGCAACACAATTAGTTTTTTAAAAGCCACAGAAAAAAAAATCCCAGATCATTTACTATCCCTGTCTTTTTGGGCAAAAGAATGACCCTAAAAACCTGCAAGACCCACAAAATTAAAAATTGGGGCCAGGGAAAGGGGTATGAATTTTTAACCATCATTTTATTGGACATTTGATTTCGCTGTCCCCGGAATGCAGATGAGCCCCAAAACCCGCATGACCCCAGATTAAAAAAATGCCGGGAAAAAAGGGGTTTTTTCCCAAACCTTTTTTGTTTCACTGGACATTGACTAAACCGTCCCGGGCCCCAAAACAAAGAGCCCCAAAAAGCATTTACCCCAGCTAAAAAGTGCCGGGAAAAAAAGGGGTCTTTGAACCAAAACCCTTTTAGTTTCAAAGGGACTTTTAACCCTTTCCCCGTCCGGGGCCCCCCAACATGGCCCCCAAACCTGCAGGGTCCCAGATTAAAAAGTGCCGGAAAAAAAAAAAAGGGGTCTTTGAACAAACCAAATTTTTTTTGAACCGGGGCATTGGTATACCTGTCCTGGGGCCCCCAGCATGAAACCCCAAAAGCATGAAACCCCGGGTTAAAAAATGCCGGAAAAAAAAAGGGGTCTTTCAACCCCATTTTAGTTTTCTGGAAAATTTGGGCTAACTTGTCCTGTACCGCCCGGTTGACCTTTTAAACCCGTTGACCACAGATTAAAAAGTGTTTGGGGAAAAAGGGGTCTTTTTTAACCCCATTTTAGTGAAATGGGCTTAACTTACCTGGGGCAAAAAGCTTATGGGGCCCTAAAAACCAAAGCATGGGGCCCCCAGGTTTAAAAAAGGTTTCCGGGGGAAAAAAGGAAATCTTTTGAAACCAACATTTTAGTTGGAAATGGACATTGGGCTTTCCTGTCCCGGGCCAAGCTTTTGGGCCCCAAACCCCGCATTTAACCCCCGATTAAAAAAATGCCGGGAAAAGGGGTCTTTCCAACCCCCTTTTAGTTTCACTGGGATGACCCTTCCCCCGTCCCGTCCACGCATGGGGCCCAAACGGGTTTACCCCCCGTTTTTAAAGGCCCGGGAAAAAAGGGGTCTTTCCACCCCCCATTTTAGTTTCATGGGCCAGGGTTTCCATCCCGGGGGAACCCGCATGAGCCCCTTTTCCCCCATTTAAAAAACACCCAGGGGGTTTTTATATAAGGACTTTTTTTTGGTTGGGTGAAAAACCAAAATTTGGTGTTGTATAGGGTTTTTTAAAAACTTTCCCGGGCCGGGGCCCAAAAAATGAGCCCCAAAAACCCGCATGACCCCCAGATTTTTAAAAAAGCCGGGGAAAAAGGAGTCTTTTAACCACCATTTAAATTGAAATGGAATTTTAAAAATATATTCTGTCCTTAAACCCCTGTATGGGCCCTTAAACCCGTTTTTTGACCCACCGCTAAAAAAAATGCTGGGAAAAAAGGAAAATTTTGAACCCCCATTTTTGTTGAACTGGACATGGGGGAAACCTGTTGGTCCACGATGAGCCCCCCAAAACCCGCATGACCCCCCGATTTAAAAAAATGGGGCCGGAAATAAAAAAAAGGAAAAAAAAAAAAAGGAAAAAAAAAAAAAAAAAAACCAAAAAAAATTTTAAAAAAAAAAAAAAAAAAAAATTTTTTAACCCAAATTTTGGGGGCTGTTAAATCCCCCGCTCGCCGCTTAAGTTATGGGGCATTTAAACCTTTTTTTGACCCAAGATTAAAAAAAAGTTCTGGAAAAAAAAAAGGGAAAAAGTTTTTAACCCCATTTTTTGTTTAAATGGAATTGACCCTTTTCCCCGTCCTGGGTAAAACCTACATCTGTTCAAAATCTTTCTGTACCTCCCTTGTTTCAAATTTAGGGAATATTTGTTTCAAAATATTTTGGGGGCATTTCAGTTTTTTAGTTTGGGTTTTTTTTTTTTTTTTTAAAAAAAAAACACATTTTTTTAAAAAGGTGGGGAAAACCCACCTTTTTATCTTTTTTTTTTTTTTTAAAATTTTCAATGGGTTCTTTTTTTTACAGGGTTGCATTTCTGTTAAGATCTTGCAAAAAAATGGATTTTTTCAATGTGTCCAATTTTTCAGTTTTCCCCCACCTAAATTCCCTTTTTTTTGACCCAAGGGACCTTTACCCCTTTAGCCCCTTTTGACAATTGTGAAAAACAAAAGTTTTGTTAGAAACACAATTTTTTTGGAATAGGACCCTTTTATTTATAAGCTGCTTTTTACAGGGAAAAGCCCCCCCAAAAAAAATTTTAAAAAATGAACCCCTTTACCCAAATTATGACAATTGTGAAAAAAAATTTGTTTGGGAAAAAAAAAACATTTTTTTTTGAACAGGGCCCCGTAGTTTTAGTGCATTTTTAAAACAGCATGACCCAAAAAATTATAAAAATAAAAAGAATCTTCCCCGGGCCTGTTTAAAAAATTTTGAAGGAGAAAAAAAAGCCCCTTTTTAAAAGGGCCCAATTTTGTTCCAAAGGCCCTGATTATGTTGTATCTCACAAAAACCATGCCCCCAAAAAATTTTAAAAAAAATTTACTTTTCAGCCATGTTTTTAAAAATTTTGGGGGGGGGAAATGCCCCTTTGAAAAACCAAATTTTTTTTCCAAAAAAGGGCCATGATTTAGCTGTTTTCTCACAGAAAAATGACCCCCAAAACCAAATTGGGCATGCGAAAATTTTAAAGATGAAGGGCGACATGTATGAACGGGTATTTGCCCTTTTGTTAGGGGTGTAACCTGCACCTCACCAGCCCGAATCCGCTGTAGGACGCAGGGATGCAGTGTTAGGCGCAGCGTTCGCCACGTTCAGCTGCGTCCCACATGAAGGGGTGGGCAATGGGCGCGGTGTAGGCGCGGTGTGGGCGTTCCCGGGGGGGGGACGCGGCACGCTCGTTTTACTCCGAGGCATGTACGATCGCGAGTCTGCATAAGTGAGGCGCATTGCAGTGCTCGGCAGCTCCGACAGGCAGACTGGTTGATTCTGGTCAAAATGGTCTGGCGGAGGCGAATTTAAAGCGAAAGGAACATGAGAGGAAGCAATAGAAGATCGCGACAGAATCTCGGCTTCGGGCGCCGTGCAGCATGGAGTATCATTCCAAAAATATCGCTTTTATAAAGGCGTAAAAACTTTTCTCAGAAAAGAGGCTCTAAAACCTCAAAAATAAAAAATTAAATTTAAAAAATCACTTTCCAAAAAAACAAAACAGCGCAATATCAGGAATTGGGGATCTTGGAAATTGGGGGGAAATACAGCAATTCAAATTCTGAAAGTATTCTCATTGGTCGGCATAACCATTAAAACCCTTTATAAACCCTTTTAAACCTTATGGAAAACTATTGACCAATCAAAATCAAGGCGGCACACGTTAAAATACATTTAAAAATACAGAAAAGAGCTGAATTGGTTAAGCTAGCGGGGGGGCTTGCTATCTCGGCCCAATCAGATAGGGCGACGGGGGACCCATTCTAAACCTTGGGGGGAAATATAGACCAATAAAAATTCAAAGGCGGGACAGTTAAACTTTACAGTAAAAATGCAGGAAAGAGCTGATTGGTTGAGCTAGCGGGGGCTTGGCTATCCCACCCAATCAGAGGCAAAGTACTTTTTCCCATTTGTAGTCTATGGAGAGATCGGCGCAGTGAAATCTCGGCTCTCAGCGCCATGCGGCATGGAGTATGAATAAAAAAAATTTCTTTTTTTTAAAGTGTAAATATTATCAGATAAAGAGCTGAAACCGTCTATAAAAAAAATTTCAGTTAATACCCTAACAAGTGTTTGTCCCCGGGAGACGGCGCTAATAAGGAATTGCAATATAGGAGAATTCCCGGGGAAAAATTTACAGTAATTCAAATTGTTTAAGCTTTCTCATTGGTGGGCATAAACCAGCCAATCAGAATAGGAGCAACAGTGGCCCATTCTAACCTATAGAGGAGTATTGACCAATCAGAATAGGAGCGACAGGGACCCATTATACCCTATGGAGAACTATTGACCAATCATATTCAAAGGCGGGACAGTTCAAAATACAGAAAAAAGGCAGAAAAGAGCTGTTTGGGTTTTTGAGCTAGGGGGGGCATGGCTTTTCCTGGCCAATCAAAAGCGCAGCTACTTGTCCCATTGTAGTCTATGGGGGAGATCGGCGCAATGCAATCTCGGTCTCAGCGCCGTGCGGCATGGAGTATGATAAAAAAAAATGGTTTTTATTAAGTGATAAATATTATCGTAAAGAGCTGAAACCTTTCTATAAACATAAAATCAGTCAAATTTCCTAAACGCGTTTGTGCGGGGACCGGCGGTACATCAGGAATTGGGTTATAGAGATTTCGGGAAATACGTATTCAAATTCCGTACGTCTTCTCATTGGTCGGCAAAAACCACCCAATCAGAATGAAGCACAGGGGCCCCATTCTAACTGGGGGGGAGTTTGCCCAATAAGATAGGGCGACAGGGCCCAATTTAACTATGGGAAATGTAGACCAATCAAAATCAAAGGGGGACAGTTCAAAATACATTTAAAAAAGCAAAAAAAGAGCTGTTTGATTGAGTGGGGGGGCCTTGGCTACCCCGGCCAATCAAGCCCGCTGTTTCTCATAGAGTTTTTGGGGAAAAAAGAAATGCAGAGCGAGCTTGTTTTGTTGGCTGATTAAAAAGATTTTTGGCCCAGTTATTTGGCCCAATTTGGGGGGGGAGCGAGCGAGTTTTATGGGTTTTCTAATGCAATCGGGAATAAACGAAAGGGCCCGAAAAAATGAAAAAGCTAAGAAGTTGTATGATTGTATAAAAAAATGATCAATAATAGGGGGTAACAAAAAAAAAAAAAATTTTAAATTTCTTTAAAATCTTTTTTTTTTCTTTATTTTTTTTTTAGTAAAAGGTAAAATAGTAGGGTGTAAAAAAATAAGAAAAAAAACATGTTTTTTATAAATTTAAATTTTTTTTTTTTTCTTTACCCCCATATTATTGTTCATTTTATATACCATCGGTCCAACTTCTGTACTTTTTATCATTTGATTTCGGCCATGTACAGTTTTTATTCCAGATTGCATTAGGGAAAACCCTATAAGAGCGTCGCTCGTCTCCATTGGTCCCAAAAAACCGCGCCCCTTTTAAGTTAACCAATCACAAACAGAGCTCGCTCTGCATTTCTTTTCCCCATAGAACTCTATTAGAAAGTAGCCGCACTCTGATGGCCGGATAGCCAAGCCCCCGCTAAGGGTCACCAATCAGCTCTTTTCTGCCTTTTTACTGGGATTTTGAACTTGGTTTCCCCCCTTTGATTTTGATTGGTCCTTTTAAATTTTTCCATAGCTTATAATGGGTCACTGTGCTCCTATTCTGATTGGCTGGTTTATTTCCGACCCAAAGAGAAGAGCTTAAACAATTTGAATTACTGTATTTCCTGGCAATTTTCTATATCGCAATTCCTGATGTAGCGCCGGTCTCGGCGACAAACGCGTTGTTCGGGATTTAATTGATTTATGTTTATAGAAGGTTTCAGCTCTTTTTCAAAGAATATTTTACACTTAATAAAAAGGATTTTTTTTTATCATACTCCATGCCGCACGGAGCTGAGAGACGAGATTTCATTGCCCCGATCTCTCCATAAACTATAATGGGACAAGTAGCTCGCGCTCTGATCGGCCGAGATAGCCAAGCCCCCGCTTTGTTAACCAATCAGTCTTTTCTGCATTTTTACTGTATTTTGAACTGTCCCGCCTTTGAATTTTTATTGGTTCTAACTTCTCCATAGGTTATAATGGGTCACTGTCGGCTCCTATTCTGATTGGTTGGTTTTTGGCCGACCAATAGAATAGCTTGCTGAAATTTGAATTTACTGTATTTCCCGACAATTTCAAATATCCAAATTCCGATAAAGCGCCGTTCTAGATTTTTGGAAAGTGATTTTATTATGTATTTTTTTAGTAGGTTAAGTAGGACCTCTACCTCATGTCCACCCCCCTCTTTTCTAGTTACCACCTGCATTTCGCTCCCTGTTCAGAAAGATAAAAATTTGAGAAGGGATGGAAGAGTTTTGGAAGTCTCTTATTAAAAGGACGGCAAATCAAGCTATTCTTAAAATCCTCTAATTTCCTACAGCCAACTAGGATTAGAAACTGAAATGTTTCTTGCGAATACCTGTGAAAATGCAGTCTGGTGGAAGAACCGTAAGCAAAATCAACAGTGTTCTTCCTTCCAGTCCCAGGATTTACAAATGCCCAGTAGGACTAGGAATTGAAGTTTTCAACAAAAAAATCATACAAGTGCGCTATCTGCGCCCAAACTGAGATTCAACGAGCCCAATAAAAAATATTCAGAAGTTACACGGATGAGAAATTGTGTTTTTGCAGCAATGACAAACGAGAACAGTTGCTAGAAAATTTTTCTATCAGAATTGTCGTTACAAAGTGGCTATTTGATAAAATAAGGCCGCACCATGTGCAAAAAGCTATTTAAAAAATATTCGGATAAAAAAACGGTGGTTTTTGCACCTATCAATACACTGCGGTGACTACAAAAAATTTTGTATTCAACTTTAAGTGCAAGGTGGCTCTATGAACAAGCTGGACTGCGCCAAAGTGAAAAAAAGTAATTAAATTGTGTACGGATAATAAAAGGCGTTTTTTGCCCTATCAATACACTGTGGTGATACCAAAATTGCTATATTCAAAATTTAAGTGCAAAGTGGCTCTATGAACAAAGCTGGACTGCGCCAAAGTTAAAAACAAGTAATTAAATTGTGTACAGATAATAAAACGTGGTTTTTGCACCTATCAATACACCTGCGGTGACTACAAAATTGCTGTATTCAAATTTAAGTACAAGTTACCTATATCAACAAAGCTTGACTGACTAAAAGTGAAAAAAACACCTATCTGAAATGTATACAGATAATAAATAAATTTTTGGCACCTATCAATACACCTGTGGTGACTACAAAATTGCTGTATTCAAATTTAACTGCAAGGTGGCTCAATCAACAAAGCTGGCCTGCGCCAAAGTGAAAAAAACACGTATCTGAAATGTATATGGATAATTAAAGATATTTTTGGCATCTATCAATACACCTGCGGTGACTACAAAATTGCTGTATTCAAATTCAAGTGCAAGGTGGCTCTATGAACAAAGCTGGACTGCGTCAAAGTGAAAAACACGTAATTAAATTGTGTACGGATAATAAAACATGGTTTTGCACCTAAAAATACACCTGCTGTGACTACAAAATTGCTGTATTCAAATTTAAGTGCAAGGTGGCTCTATGAACAAAGCTGGACTGCGCCAAAGTGAAAAAAAAACGTAATTAAATTGTGTACAGATAATAAAACGTGGTTTTTGCACCTTTCAATACACCTGCAGTTACTACACAATTGCTGTATACAAATTTAAGTGCAAGGTGGCTCTATGAACAAAACTGGGCCGCACTAAAGTAAAAAAAACATCTATTTGAAATGTATACGGATAATAAAAGTTGAGTTTTGCACATATCAAATACACCTGCCGTTACTAGAAAAGATCTGTATCCTAATATAAGTACAGGCTGCACAACATACAAGTAATATTTCACCAAAAAACTGGCCAAAAAAATGTTAATCAAAACCCATTGCAATGCAGGGTCAAATCACAGTCTGGCCTTCACCATCTCCACTCTCCATTCCCAAGCCTGTCTGCCAGCCTGTCTGTCTGTGTTCGCCCGCAACCCCCCGGACCTCCTCCTCCCCCCCCGCGGCTGTACAGTGCTAGATGCTCCTTTAAAATTCTCAGCCTAAGTAACTAAATACTGCAAATCTCTAATCTACCTAAGTTCTAATGTTCACAGCAAAAAGCATAGTTGTCTGTGTGAACAAATAGAACAGTTTCGCTGAGCTGTTTTGACAGAGGACCGAGCACACGTCCTGCTTTATGATACACAGACACACACTGAGGCTGAAACAGGAAGGGCTGTTCTGTGTAAAACGAGGTAAGTGGCCAATAAAATCCCTCCCAAAAGGGGAACGGGGCCCCGA